>JANHZT010001719.1:418323-440396 GCA_032468215.1 Stegonotus admiraltiensis | reverse complement strand
CACGCCCATGCGCATGAAAATCAGATGGCCGGCATATCGGAACCCGGAAGAACAACCAGCGATGGCTTCGCGTGCCCAGAGAAATGGCTCTGCGTGCCACTTCCGGCACGCGTGCCATAGGTTCGCCATCACGGGTCTATGACAAATCTAGTTTAAATATCCGATTGATTGTGTGACCAGTCATAATAATAGCAATAATCAGTGGTGGGTTTCAACCAGTTCGGCCCAGTTCAGGTGAACTGATAGTGGTGATGGTGAGCTAAGAGTGAATTAGTTCTCTAGTTTGGCTCTCCCGCCTGCCCCTGCGTTATACATACCTTATATTTGGTCGTTTTTAGTCCAGCTGAAAGGCGCAGCAGAGTGGATTGCTGCGTCTCAACTGTTCTGAAATATACTGCACTTGCATGGAGTGCAAGATTGGCGTGAAGTGTGTGCATGAAGCAAACCGGTGGTAACACCAGTTGAAACCCACCACTGGTAATAATTGTAGCCAATAACAACATATAGTTGATAATAGACAACTCAATGCTACTTTTGCTAATGGCTGATCATCCAACCCCGAGTAACACTTGCTGCTAGCCACCTCTCTTTCAAGGCTAGGGACTGACATGGAGCTTTCCAGAGATCCCAACAGAGCTACATTAATCAACCTATCAGTTATAAACCATCACTTGACTCTCAGTTATTTATTGGCCCTTCATTCATTTATTGATTCCTTGGATAGTCCCATGATGTCTGCTGGGATGATCATCATACTTTGGGTAACCTTGGTGGGGTTAAATCCTTTTAGCATACTGACAATGTCCTTTGGTCATCCCTCCAAAGAACACTACAACAACAATAAGGCAACTTGGTGAGACTTAAGGTGCTCTGCCTTTTAACAGTAACCAAATGTATGGAATTTGTGTTTAGCTACTGTATACAGTAGAGTTATAGAAATTGGAGAAGTTAGGGCTGCATGTGGTCATCCTTTTTTGTGCTCCCTCCCTATTAAAATTTGGTGATGTAGTTTGCTGTCATTTTGAAGAGAAATTCAGAAAAAACATGAAACTTAATCCATAATTAAATAGCTCAAATATCCTGGATTTAGAGGCAAAGGTTTGACGTCTATGCCTTAAAACTTTGCCTCTAAATCCAAGAAAACAAAATTTAAGATTCAGATCCTATAGATTTTACTGTGATTTTGGCCACTCTGATCCTTGGACTCCTTCGAAATATTAAATGTGACCTACACCAGCCATTTACTGTAAAATCAGATCTTAAAATCTGATTTTTATGCTTCAGTTAAGTCTAAACTTGCACATCTTATATTCCTTATATTGTCCTATATAGTATTACTGGTATGAACATTAGTTCTTCTGATAGGTCTAGTTAAGAAGTAGCTCTATTTTATTTTATAAAAGATTAAATTTAAATTATTGATTGAAAGCCAAATTTATGTTCTCTGCCTAAGATAATACATTTTCTACAGATCATGGAATTGTATTTGATCATAATCTGTTGCCACATATTCTCATTTACATCATGTACAAATTTCCATGTATGTATGTTAATGTCACAAGAATGCCAAAGTGAGTGGAATTCAAAGTTATAATTCACAAGGAAGAGACTATACATTATATTTCAGAAGACATAGGAAAAAGCTACTTGAAAATGGAAAAACCTACCGTGCAGATGATTCACACTGTAGTCTTTATCTTGTTACTTATGTATTTATTTAGCAATAGTTATAAGCCACGCAATCCTAATGGACTCTGGGTAGAATGCAAAAAATCAAATGCAAAAATCAGAACAAAAATAAAAGCTCAATATAATCAGTTAATATAATTTAAAACCATTAATAAAAAATAGGCATTCTTAACATTCTTCTTCTTGTTGTGCCATATCTGTCATTGGACATTGGCGATCATATTGGCAATCCTATTTTTATCAACAGCCGCACGAATAATTATCAAAATCATGATTCTTAACATTAAACTAATTTATTTCAAGGGTTTAACACATGCTGAAAGAACTCTACTTTAGCTTGGTTATAAACCAAGTAACAGGAGTGTGGCCATCTGTACCTCTACAGAAGTATTTCTCAGCCTTAGCAACTTTAAGATGTGTGGATTTCAACTTCCAGAATTCTGGGAGTTGAAGGCTACACATCTTAAAGTTGCGAAATCTGAGAGACACTGTTCAACATAAATTGTGGACTACTACTGAGGAGACTTGTTACCTTGTCCATGATCTGCAGTAGGCCCTATCTTGATATATTATTAAGTTCTGTAGTACTTCAGTGAAAACAATAAATATTCATAAGCTATTCAGTTTTGATATAGCTTATTTATCAGGTAATATTAACTGTACATTGTATTATAATGTCTGAGATGGTTTTAACTCTGTTTAACATTCAAAAATACCCAGTAGTTAGTATAAATATAATGTAATATAAATAAATACAATGAGTGTGTTTAGTAGTATCAGATAATATTTTAAAATGTTTACAATGGATCATTAACGTGAACATTTCCAAGATGTATTTATCTCAAGGAACTTTTTCAAAAGTGTTAGGTTTTGTCTTTTGTTATTTGATTATTTGCTCTTTTTTAGTTATAAAATGATAAGTATATAGTCTTTCCTATTTTGTGGGGGAAAAAATTGACTTCATGACCATTTCTTATCTCATGAATTATGAAGAATTAATGGCTTATTTTCTCCCATAGGCAAATGGACAACTGGAAAATTGAACTTCCCATTCTGTGAGGCTTGCCTTGGAGATTATAACTTTATCAGTAATACAGCATGTTTATGTGGACAGTTTACAGATATACATCTTTATAAAAGACAAACTGGCTGCCAGATAGCTACTAGGTTACCAAAATCAGAACTAAAGCACTTGTCACTTTGTAAATGCAATTGTGATTCTAGTAAAGAAATACACAAGAGTGCTACAAGTGGAATTCTGAAAGCTGAAAATCAAAGAGTTCCATATCTGGCTAAAAGTAATGACAGTACTGGAAGATTAATGGAGGCACTTTGCCTAGAGTTGAGATCAGCTAACTTTGAGATGAATAATAAAAAACTATGCTTCAAAGTGTCTAATCTAAAAGCAACTATTTCAGCTTCACTGGCTCAGAATGACGGATACACTGTAAAAGCTTTTCATAGAATACCACAGAGTTTGAGAAAGAGGCTTGTTTTGCTTCCTACTTTATATGGAATATCCACAATTGAGAGACCTGTTTTTTCTAGGCAACATGATGAGACACAGCATTTTAATTCAAAAGATTACTTACTACTGAAATCCAACAAAGTACATAATTATTTTCAGTTCCGACTTGAATCAGATACTTCTGAGCTTTCAAAGAATTTTTTAGTTACTTCTTACAGGATATTAGCACAAGAAGAAACTGGGTTTAATCCTGTTTGGAAAGCTTCAAAAAGTTATCTTGAGAGTGCTGTTACTGATCGACAGCTGTTCTTACCTTCATCAGAGAATATTGCAAAAGAAAATACTCTCCAGCTGCATATCATACCTTTTTATCTTCTTCAGCCCTTCACAACTATTGATCAAGAGTTGTACAAGAAAAAAAGAAACCAGTTGAACAATTTGGGGAGAAAATATAGGTGGCAAGATCAGGTATGTATTATAACAATTTATAGATTATATTAGATGAAGAACTTTTCTATGAGTACTAAGTGGAGCTTTGGTGTATTGTGAAATTCTTTCTAAAAGTTTCCTTGGAACTTCTAAACGTAAAAATAACCTACCATACTTAAGAACTATTTATCTCAATTTTTATTTCAACATTTTCAGCATTTTGTTTTGTATAGAACTATTCTATAATCGTCATGAAATATACATTCAATATCGTATTCTTTCAGACAAAGTTTTCTTAGTATTTTTGTAAACATTTTGAAATTGTGACTAAAATGTAAAAGTGGGTTAAAATATACAACAGCAACTGTAAAATTAGAAGACAATGGCAACAATGAGTAAAATGGATGAATAGTATCAATTACAGGACTGTCCTTGGAGCACAGCAAGGATTTGTCCATCAGTCATTAGGAATTGAACTTGATACAATGGCAACAAAAGCAGAAATAAAATCAAATAAATTCCAGTGTAGGAAAATATTAACATGCTCACTACAAATAAAATTAAAAGGCCAGGGAGAATAAAATAGATGTTGAAAGGACAATATTAGAGAACAATACAGAAATCTAAAGTGATATATTTGTGACAACAGAACAGTTATTAACTTTCTAATTTTTAGATGAACACTTGCCTGATCAGCTGTCTGGATTGGACTCTTAACAAACACAAGGGTTGGCAAGTGACAAATGTAAAAAACGTAAAAGCATAAAAACATTATACAAACACTGTAGTTTATGTACTAATGTCCAACATCAGGGTGCAAATATGAAAGAAAGTGTTGCATGATTCTTGACTACAAGCCGCCCAGAGTTTGTTTTAAGATGGGCAGCTATATAAATGGTTTAAATAAATAAAATATGGTTTGAGAAAAATTATACAAGTTTCTGCAATCTGAGGGAAAGTTTAGTAAAGTAACATATGGTAGGTATATGAGACTACAGGAAAAAAATTGGGAGACCAAAGAATGAATGAAAATCATGATTGCTTAGAAAAAGGTCTGTTTGTTTCAAATGCAAGGTTTAAATTTGTTTCTGGTACAAATGCAATGAATGAAAAAGATGATTCATTTGTTTATGATAAAATAATGTGAGAATTAAAGAAGCACAACATATGCAGAAAGTTGTTTCTATTGGCCCTAGTTTCTCTTGTGTTGAAATTAGCTCCTGTGTAGTATGCTGGAACATTCAACTTCTTCCATTCACCCTTTTTTCTATCCTTTTTCTTAAACCGTTGGTATAATTCACCCTGTACATTAAGAAGTTATACATTTTTTAAATATAAAAACATGTACAGTTGCATCAGCATTCCTATCAATTTTCATGTCAATAATCCACACTGAAATTCCCATTCTAAAAATCCCTTTTAGCATGTTAACGCACAATTGTAGTTATTTATTATTTCCTGAATATAAGACCTATATTTGTTTTAAAACATCCCACTAATGCTGCCATTTATTATTTAGCATGCTAGCGTGCTATAAGTTAATCATATGTCTGAGTTACATTTTCTTTTGTCTTTGTTTACTATTTTTTTTTGTATAAAGGAATTCTCAAGTAGGTATATAGTAACAGAAATGTGGGATTTTTTCTAACAGCAGGGGGCACCAAATTTCCTCCAGCTACCAAGCAACAAAAGATTGTAAACTTTAATAAATAAGATGCCACATGCTATATTATGCTCAAAACGTTTTATAAAGTAAAATTTAACAGTTTTTCATTTTTTGGCTGCAGAGTTTAAAAAGATAATGCTTATACCTGGTGTTGAAATGCAGTATCTGCTATTTTTTGTACAATAAGTTGTTTCTTGTGACTGATTTTATTGCATTTTCAAAATGCTGGTGATAAATATGTGTAGCATCTTAGTCAAGGAATTGCATTTCTGTTTCTTAAAAGTCAATGTCAAAAAATCTCAATAACATTTATTCATTGGCTGAACTTTACAGAAGATATAAAACAGAACCTCTACTTTATTTTTTCTTGTTGCTAAGAACTTAATAAGTGCTTTACATCATTATCAATGAGAGTTAATTTTTTAATGAAAACTTATACTCATAATCATTTTTGGAGCTCTGAAAATATTCCATGTCCCAAACCCTCAATTGTATCAAACTTGATAGGCAATGTAGATTTTTCAGACTGCACCCTGAAAAGACCAAATAGGAAATTTAGTTTTCTTCTAGAAAGTTAGAAAGTACTTATTTTTATCAGATTAAATGCTCCAGAATTTGTACAATATTGTAAAAAGAATCTATTATTCAAAATATTTTCTAACTGTAATTTAAAGAAGCAACCCAAAACATAAAGATTCAATTCAAAAACCACTGTCATTGTTAAGAGAGAAGGAAGCAGAGAAAGTGGCATTTCTTAGTTAACATCATTTTTATGATGTTACCTTTTCTGGAAAGGCATTCTCCTGAATGGAGAAACAGAATGGAGATATTAAGAAAGTAAAGTGATATCCAAGGAAGTCAACTGACTTTAAAGTTTGCCTCAGGGTGACCTCAAATGCAGAGTACGATGAGAAGCAGCCAGTTCTGACTCCAGTACAAGTCACCAAGAGTACAGTGGCAGCTGCAATATGTCGGCTTTCAGGGATTCAGCTCCATTAAAGGAAAAATAAATATTTATTACATTCTTACAGATATTGTTTTTTTCCTGGAACCTAGGAGGGATTTAGTGTGTTATTTTAAAATGCAATGAAGTGTTTCTAGCAGGAATAGTTTAGGTCAGATATTAGAAAGTAAAAAATAACTATTTTCTATCTGAATCTTTCAAAGTTCCACAGGTATAAACTTATCTAATTCTCAGTAAGTTCAGATAAGGGGGTATAAAGCTGAAGTTTATTAGTTGGGTACCAGAAAGAGAGAATGCTCATTTGGTGCAGTAATTAGACTAGAAATTGGGAGACTGAGTTCTAGGCCCACCTTGGACACAAAGGCAGCTGGGTGATCTTTGGGTTTTCTCTCAGCTCTAGAAAGGAAGCAATGGCAAATCACTTCTGAAATCTTGCCAAGAAAAACTCAGGGACTTGAGTCCACACTGATTTGAAAATGATACTGATAGGATTTAAACAAGGTCCTTATTAAAAACGTTTATCTGTACAGGCTATAAAAATGTACTCCTTTAAGTCAAGCTCAACATATGCTGACCATAGCAACATATCAGTAGAGCAGGGGAGTCAAACTCGTGGTGTCACATTGTCGTCACATGACGTATCATGACTTTTTCCCCCTTTGCTAAACCGTGAGTGGGCATGGCCAGCGCGTGATGCATCCAGCCCACCTGCCACGAGTTTGACACCCCTGGAATAGAGGGTTTTGGTTTTTTTGGGGCAACAGTATAGAAATGCTTTAATGGTTGTCTATAGCCTAAGTATATATTGACTAAGTGAGACCTGGTGGACTAAGCACTGTTAATTGTGGCTTTTATTTAAGTTTTGGTCCACTACTCGAATTCTACTCTAGTTTTGTTTTTTTCTATACAGAATGTAATAATGAATTTATACAAAACATAAGTTCAATTGTTAATAACTTGATAATAGAGAATAAAATAGAGAATAAAAACAGTAATAAAATTATTAAAATTATTCAATGTTACAACAGTGAATCACTATTTAAATGATTATTAAATGTAGTCTCAATATGACTATAAAGTTATCTGTGGCTGTGTATAAACAAGGCCAAAAAAGAGCCTAATTTGGGCATTATTGTATGTTGCACAAAATTTTATTCATAGTTATAGAAACACATGTATAAGAAAGAACATACTGATTTCTGCATGAGTTACCTGTAAATTTTATCTAAAAGGAAGGCATATATAGTAACATAAATAACTAAATCAGTATGACAGAGGCCTACTTTAATTTGAAATAAAATGTTGGTGATTTTTCAAAGGTACTGTCACAATAGAATGAACTATATTATTCAGTTCACAGGTCTATATTCTGTGTGTGTAATATTTGGTTTCTTTGAAATGGTGACTTACAAAACTATGTGACCCATGACAGTATCGCTTATTAAAACGACAAGGGATACACAATTAGTAAGTACGTTTCTCCACCAAATGGTGATAATGGGTTCTGCTGCACAGATAATTACAGCAGTGCTATAATTGCAGTTACAAGAGTTAATGCAATTGTTAGGAAGATAAATGATAGGAAAGCAGTCCTCATTCCTGCCATGCTGTTTCAAAATTCATTTCCATGACATTTAACTTCTTGGATTTAAAAAAAAAAAAGTAGGAAAGGGATTGCAAGTAAAAGTGTCATTGTAATGAAATGCAAGGTACAGCCATGGTTGTAATACGGTGTTCTGATTATCCTAGCTTGAAAAGGAAATTATAAAGCAAAAATGTAAGGGAAAAGAATGGAGAAGTAAAAAAAAAAGTGATATCAGTCTTATTCCTACTACTTTAGACTCTTTCGAGTGCTTAAATGATTGCCCTTCCAATAATATTAGATTTTTGTTATGTTTGCACTTTGATTTATTTATTTAGCATATGGCTACCCTTTGATGTATTCGGTTAATGGCTTCACATTTTTTAACTACAGCTGTCATCTATTAAGACTAGTCTGTGTTGATCAGATATTCTATGCTAACCTAGTTTTTGATGGATATAGGATTTGAAAATATGCTATAGCTGCAGGGGTGGGTTCTAGTTACCTTTACTACCGGTTCGCAATGGGAGTGTGTGTGCGTGCATGCGCAGATCACCCATGATGACATTGTGGCGGGTGGGCAGAGCTTCCTGCCGGTTTTACTACCGGTTCTATAGAACCGGGCAAAACCAGGAGCAACCCACCACTGTATAGTTGCCTTTTCTTGTGTGCTAGACAGTAAATTTTTATAGCAAAGAATAGTCTAATTCCAATGACCATAAAATTATCATGAAGACATCTGAAACTATGAAAACACCAGAAATACATCTCATTTAAAGGTTATTCAAGAATCATTTGCTAATCATTGTTATAGGAGGATAAAGGTATAGTAAATTAAAGAGATGGCAAGAGATGCACAGAAACTATTAGTATCAGTGCAAAAGGAAGAGCCATCTGCCAACATTCTTGAGCAGTATTATGCTAAATGGAATTTTAAAATGGGAAATTCATATAACTGCTTTGGAAGTTATGGTATATTCAATAATAAATGTATATTCTGATTTTACATTATAGATTTGGAAAGTGAACCTCATGATAATAAACAGAAGTTCTCTTACAGAAAATTAGAAGAAAAATAAAACAAAATTTGTTATACGAAGTCTTGTTGCATAAACTTACTGATCAAGCATCATTCTTCACAAGCAAACGAGCTTGTGGTATATATGTAGATTATTGAAATAGTTCTAAAAACTACCTCATTTTTATTCTCTGTATTAACCACAACAAAGAGTACCTATTTATTGTATAGATCCTAATGAGCGAAAGAGAATCCCAGATGCAAACGATTTTTAAAAGTAGATGTTTATTGTGTGGATTAAAAGGAATACTTGCTTTCAATGAAGACAAATTATTTAAAGGAAGTTGTAGATTTTTTTTTAAAGCTATCACTTTACCCTGCCTCAATCTGACTTTCTCTGCAATCAGTAGTTTGATGGCATTGGGAACACATGCTGATGGCTGGAGTTTATTATATGCAGACTGTAATGCACTGAACTTTTGGAATATGAGCGATATGATACCTTATCATGCAGGAATACACTGAATGTATCTGATGTGATATATCCAATGGCTTTGAAGATTCAGACATAGTGTGCTAATTTTGCTTCAACGGTCCTTTTTTGTATGGCACACAGTAGACTCTTCTATATCCAAGACTGAACAAATTGGCCAGATTCTAAAATATAAAATGGAGATGAAGAAAGAAAAACAGAACTATCTTTTGTCAGCTACTGTTTCCAGCATATCTTGTGTGCAAATGCATGTTCTCTCTTCATCATTTCTTCTGTATAGCATAACTCTATTATACTTGCAATTTATAATACAACAAAAATAGTCCTACAGATAGGTAATTCTGCTTTTAAGTGTTGACCCAAATTCTGCAGATTAAAAACAATGGAGATAAATTCTAATCTGTCTTTTTCCTTGCTATGTTGTTTTGAATTTTTGAAAAAAATCATGGAACATTGTTTTTATGAATGATAACTACACCAAGATTATTTTAAACACAAAAATAGAAAAATTTGCTAATACCTGTGGCAGAAGAATAGTTGGTGAGGATGATAGGCCAAACCAACTTGCTTGATTAAAAAGACAATATCTATGTTTATTTGTGACTGGAAACCTTTCTCGATTATAGAAATAAATGAATCAGAATGTAACTTTAGAGAAAGGTCAAATTATAATTGTACTTATAATTGCTATAAAGGAGATTGGAAGCCACTTCTCTATATCTGTTTTCTTTCTTTTCTATTTTTCTGCTATTCTTTTTCCTTCTGCACCATTAATTTTTCCTTTTTTCTCTCTCTCTCTTTCACAGTATTTTACTTTGTCTTATTCGTGTGTTTAAAATTTTCAAAAAAAATTGAACCAATAACCAAGCAGACAAAAATAATATTTAGTAGAGATAGGCTGAAAAGTACTAAAATAACATTTAATTGAGAATAAAACAGAAATATGCACTTAGAAAACAGAAATCAAATGGACAGATGGAAAACATATCCTTGGCAATTGTACTGAGGAAACAGTATTGCTGTTTCACCTTACCTTAAAGTTGAATTTATGTTTTAATTCTCAAACATGTCCCATTTATACACTCCTTCCAAACTTTTCTTTCCTAATAACAACAACAACATCAACAAACTGATCCTGTTACCTTGTGTTTAGTGCTAAATGAGCAGCAAAGCTTTATAGGCTGCTTTGATTGATAGTGAATCGAAAAGAAAACTATAAAGGCCTTACCAGAAGCTGTTATTATAAGACTCTCATCCTCCAACAGCAAGTGCAATACAAAAGCATCAAGGAGGACGCCTAAGTTGCGAGCCCCCTCCGTAGGGGCCAATGATTCGCCCCCAATAGACAGCGATGGAACCAGCTGTCAAGCTCAAGAATGTTCCTAAGAGCACATGTATGGGGAAATCCACCCTGTTCAGGAACAGGGTGGATTTTATTTAAATCAAGTCAATTTAAATCATGATGTAAATAATGATTTAAATCACTAATAAAAGGGCTTGATTTAAATCAATTTGATTTAAATCATAATTTTTAAAGAGCAACTGTCATTTCTGTCCTGCAGTGGCTCCTCCTCAGACCCATGAGGCTCACCGTCAGTCCCATTCACTTTCATGGGATGGCTGGTGATGCAGCATGGACACAACAAGGTGAGAGACGTGGCAGGCAGCAGATGAGTGGATGCCCACTAACAGGCGCTGCCATGATGGATCTGAAATGACAGGTGCTCTTTAATATTATAAGCTGCTTAGAAGGTTTCACTTTCATTTTTACTGCTTGCCCTTCCTCCTCACACTTAGAGCCTGGTGGTACAGATGCATTTCTCTTCAAACAATCATACAGTTTGTAGTGTACATAGATTTGCAAAACAATGGGATAAAGGAATATTCCTGAACTTTGTTTTATGATTTATCTCATGGTTACTGTGAAATTGTGTGAATGCATCAATGCAGTGCATGTTATCTCAGCTTGCAGAGCTTGGATTCATTGAATGAGTTTACCAGAAATGAAGATTATACAGCCTCATGCTATAAAACTAAGCTCTATTTCATGTGAATAAACTAAATTATTAATGTATCTTAAATAGAAAACTATCTTTAGATAAATTTTTACTCCAAAAACATTTTATTAAAATAAATTTGATAAAAATCAGAAAAATCCAATTTAAATTTTTAAAAATCCTGTTTAAATTTTAAAAGTCTGAATTTTTTAAAAAAAATTTTTTTTAAATATTCCATTTTTATTCACCCTGTTCAGGAATGGTGTTGATTTGTTTCCTTTCATTCAGGAATTACATTAAATTTGTATTCTTCTATTTTTATAGAAATAAAAGGTTCAAAACATAAACACATTAGACTGCCAATAATCTAAATGCCATTTTCTCAAAGACCACAATTGAAGACCACAATTCTGATCAATACATTTGTCATAACAGTTCGTTTTAGAAGTGTACTATAATAATTAACTTCCTAGTAAACAATGATAACCTATAAGGATGACTAAAGCTTCATAAGGGGCGTTGGTCTTACCTGATACGCGCCTTCTTGTTGAGTGGAGACAGCATCCAGGAATGGGTTGCCCTCATTTGCTAGCCAATAGGACTAAGTCTGCCAAAGTTGCGAGGACATGCCTACACCAATGGTCCCCAGCTTTTGGCAAAGGCGTAGAGACAGACTCAACGTGTCATGGACAGAAGTGTCACTCCCCCATGGACCGAAGACCAGCCAGTCAGTAGGGTGGGGCTGGTTACTATCTCCTCTCAACAAGAAGGAGTGTATCAGGTAAGACCAACACACCACCTCCATTGTAGTGGAGACAGCATCCAGGAATGGGACCTAGCAAAGCGGTCCTGTCCTCACGGGTGGGTCACTGCCTGGTCCGAGGTCCCCTCATCCGTATGCACTCTCTGGAGGACCCGCCTCCCAAAGGCCACCTCAGCCGAGGCATAGTTGTTCAGTTTATAGTGCTTGATGAAAGGTGACGGGGAGGACCAGTAGCAGCTCGGCAAACCTCCTCCAGAGAGGCTTGCATTGCCCACGCCGCACTTGTGGCCGCACTCCTTGTGAAGTGTGCTGTGATACTCTTGGGCAGTGGAATGGCTTGTATCTTGTTTGATTTGGCAATACACACTCTAATCCAGCAGCCCAGGGTCAATGGAGTGACCTTGGCTCCTAAGGAGGCAGGCTGGAACGACACAAAAAGCAACTCCATCTTCCTGAAAGAGGAAGTTCTTTTGAGATGTATCTGGAGTGCCCTCCTCACGTCTAGCATGTGTCACTTCCGTTCCAGTGCATGTACTGGGTTGGGGCAGAAATTAGGTAAGTAAGTTCCTGGGCCCTCTGGAACCACAAGTTTACTTTAGAAACAAAAGAGGGGTCCAAACGTAAAACCACCCTGTCGAGGTGGAACACACAGAGGTCCTGCCGAATGAATAGTGCAACCAACTCCGATATCTGTCCAGCCTATGTAATGGCTACCAGGAAGGACACCTTGCAGGTCAGGAAGCACAATGTGGCCTCAGTGGTTCAAATGGGGCCTCGGTCAGCGCCTGCAGTACCTTAGTGAGGTCCCAAGTAGAGTATCTGTGAACCACTGGAGGCCGTAGGTTTGTTGTGTCTCGATGAACCTGCAGACGGGTGTTGAGCAAGGCAGTTCAGGCCTCCACAAGAAAGGACCAATGACCGGGCAGCTACCCGGCGACAGATCGTGTTCGGTGATAGGCCCTTCTCAAGCCCCGCCTGAAGAAATTCCAGTATCGGGGGCACCGATACAAATGTAGGTTTCCAAGTGTGATCTGTAGCACCAGGAGCAAAATGCTTCCAGGTCGCGTCATAGATTCTGTTTGTGGAAGGTCTCCGAGAAGCCTGAATGGTGTCTTAACACCTCGGAGGAGTAATTGTCCTGGCTCAGAGACCTCCGCTCAAGCGCCAGGCGGTCAATTGAAGCCACTGTGGGTCTGGGTGGACCAAGGTCCCCTGGCTGAGGAAGACTGTCTGGCACTTTCCTCCAAGGTCTGGCCACCGAGAGGGCAACTAAATCGTCAAACCATGGCCGCCTGGGCCAGTGCAGAGCCAGAAGAAGCACTTCTGCCCATTCTGCCAAAATCTTTGTTACCACCCTCAGGATGAGGGGAAGGGGGGGAAGGTGTAGAGGAGTCCTACTGGACAAGGGCTGCGAAGCACATTGACTTCTTCCCGGAACCGCAAACCTCACAAAAAACCTTGTCAGTTGGGCATTGTCTAGGGTTGCAAAGAGGTCCACGGCTGGTTGTTTGTCAGCGCTCTGTCAGCTCCTGAAATAAAGCCAGATGCAGGCACCACTCTGCATGATCAACTGTGGCCCTACTTAGCCAATCTGCTTGCACATTGGTGGCCCTTGCAATGTGCTCCACCCTTAGCAACAAATGGAGCCTCTCTGCCCAGAGACAGAGCCTCTCAGCTTCTCTCATGAGGGACCTGGATTGGGTACCCCCCGTCTGTTAATATGTGCCTTAGTGGCTACATTGTCGGTCAGAATTAGAACATGTTTGCCCAACACAATATCCTGGAACTGTCGAAGGGCCAGATGGACTGCCCTGAGTTCCAACCAATTTATGTTATGGCTGAGGTCTGCCTGCAACCACTTCCCTTGGGCCATCCTATTTTCTAGATGTGCCCCCCAGCCAAAGAGACTGGCATCTGTTGTTACCGTCAGATGCTCTGGCTCTGAATAAACAGCCCTTAGTAATCACCGGGGAAGCCCACCAACTCAGGGAATGGATCACGTCCAGAGGCATCCTAACCTTGGACGGGGAAGTGCTTCTGCCTGTCTTCTGGTAAGGCAGAAGGAACCACTGGAGGGCCCTGGCATGCAAGCGCGCCCAAGGCACAATGGAAATGCAGGACACCATCTTACCTAGGAGTTGCAAAAGTGTGGCAAGAGGCACTGTACGGTCCCTCTTGATCTGACCCACCAATTCCCTTATACTTGCCTGTTACTCCTGGGAGAGATGTACCCTGCACCCAATTGTGTCTATCTCTGCTACTAAATGCAGCATTCGGTTAGTGTAAAGTAACTCTTGTTGATGTTTATTGAGAACCCATGGTTCTGAAGCACCTGGATGGCGGTACTGAGATCCTCACATGCCTGGGATTGGAGGTGGACTGGATCAGGATGTCATCCAGGTGGCACTGGACATGCACGGGAAGAGCCCCAAGGTGTGCCTCCAAGGCAGCCAACAATTTTGTGAACACCGTGGGTGCTGATGACAGGCCGAAGGGCAGGGGCGTGTACTGATAATGCTGACCTGCGTAATTGAAGTGGAGATACTGCCTACGTTCTGGAAAAATGGGGACATTAAGATAAGCCTCGGTGAAATCAATAGAAGTGAGGAAGAGGCCTCCCTGACGCCATCCAAAATGGACTGAACCAAGTGCATCTTGAACTGCTTGTAGATTATGCAACAGTTCAGTCTTTTATGGTCCTGAATTGCCCTGTACCCCCTCCCCCCAAGGGCTTTGCAATTACAAAGAGGATGGAATAAAATCCCATCCCATGCTGGTCCTCTGGAACCGGTTGGATTGCCTGAATATCCAACAGTTGTTGAATAGCGGTTTACAAGAGGTCCTGCTTGATCCTGTTCCCTGACACAGGACAGTGAATGGAAAACCTTGGGGGTGTGAGGAGGAACTCTAAGGAGAGGCCCAAACGCACCGTCCCCAGAACCCATGCATCCATAGTAATGTTCTCCCATTGCCTGGCAAACTGGGCCAGGAATCCCCCAAGGGGAGAGCCAGTGCTGCTATTATTTTTGGTGTCTGAAAGAATGGCTTCCTCCCTCTCGAAAAGGCCATTTAGGGGGAAATTGCTTATATCTACCTGTCTATCCTGCTGTTGATCCTGTCGCTGCTAGAAGGGGCGCTGTGGCTAAGGCGGCCCAAAGCTGCTGTCTGACCCCCTGAAAGTCTGTCTGCGGAAGTACAGCAGAGGGTGGGAGCCTACCTGCCAGGAGAGAGATGGGAGGATCTTAGTTTTGTAATGTAATGCTAACACTTTGAAAAAATGGACTTTAGAATAATTAACACGGGTTTGCAGACAGTCATAAATAAATGTATTAGAACTCTTCTAAATGTACTTTGATGTGAACAATTATGTGAACAATTATGTTCAATGTAGAAAAAGGACAAATAAGCAAATATACGTACCCTGAAGTTTATTTGGTGGAGTTAGTGAGTTATGAAGCTCATGCAACCGTTTTAAAAAAAAACTCAGTGAGTTCTTCTATAGCAATTTCAGTCAACTTTCTACATTGTAAAAATTTGTCATTAAACTGCAAACATTATTTTCTTTTTTAGAGATGAAATTGATTTCTTATTGCATCTTTGAACTTCCAAAATAATGGAAAAGAAGAGATAGGTTAGAATTTATCATTTAAGTAATGACTGCTTGGGCCTTCATTTCAGGAATTAATGATGGCTTGGGCCTTCTTATTGATTTCTGGATTTCTCACTTTGACAGGTAGCAGTTTAAATGTTTTGAGTATCTCAGCTGCTACTGTATACGTTTTCTGTTGTTTTTAATTTTGGTTGTTTTTATTTGTTTACTTGGTTTTAATTGTTAGTAGCCCAGAGTTATATTTAGGAGATTGATAGCCATAAACATACATACATACATTGAACAATTTAGAACAAGAATTACATCACACATCAAGCTGGTTAAGGCTGATCCCAGTCTGTATTTGTGTATATTTGTAACACTTGCCAGGCAAGTGTTTCTTTATCTCATCTTATACATGAGTCACTTGGTGAAAAGATAAGTTCTCCAGCGCGCTGCTTGGAGAATCCAAAGCTGCGGGTTATTCAATAGTCGACTAGCCATATACTGAGAGTGTTCCTTTAAGAGATCTTCAGACACGCCCACTTGCTCGACAGAGCCTCAGTTTTATTCTCTCAGTTGAGCCAGTGACACTGTTTGAATATTTCTCCAGTATATCTACTCCACTGAATATTTCTCCAGTATATCTACTCCACTATTGTCTTAACAGCTTTGGATAACTTACCTCGCAGGGGTGAGTCTCTTGAGGCTCCTTTCCACACCCCGCTTCCCTCCAATCGCCGCTGGCGTGTGAGTTGGCTTCATTCCTCTTTCCACTAATTGCTACGGCTTTTGGGCCCTGGCCCTGCTCACAGTGGCCTGATCGCCTTTTCCGGCTCCCTTCTGGACCTACTAGAGTGCCTGCAACCCTTTTGAGGGCTCATGCGGCATTCATCTTGCATTAGCGTCTCATTGCCGCCCGATCTTGCTTCGACCCAACTGTCTATTTCTGGATCCTGGGCTAGTATTATGGCCAGCGGCGCTGGGAGCACCTTCTGAGGGCTCGCGCACCTGAACTGTTCCTCCATTTGCCTTGGCCGCCATAACTAGCAGTTTTCTCTCTGTCGGGTGCGCTGGGAGCGTTGTGATAGCTCGCGCGTTTTCCCCTGACTGCCTTTCCGCTGCAGCAATCCTTTCGCTGGGCCCTGCGCCAAATAGACTATCGCTAGGGCCGCGGAGTGCGCTCGGAGGGGCAGATGCCCTGGGCTGCCTGCCGCTTGCCGCCTCCTTTTCCTCAAACTGTCGCTTCAAGTTTTGCTGCCATTTCACCTCCACCAACAACTCTCCTATTCTGCCCGGCAACAGCTGACGCAGGCGCAGCCTGTCACCAAGGCTCTCTATTTTGCCTGGCAACACCTCACACGTGCAGTCGGTCGCCAGGGCCTTATTTTCTGCCCAGCAACAGCTCAGCACAAGCTCATTTGTCGCCAGGGGCATCCTTTCTGCCCAACAACAACGAATTCGCCTGATCAGGAATTAATCTTCCATGCAAGGACCTGGTTATCTCCCTAAGTAATTCACTCACCTCCATCCCTGTGGGGCCTCTTGGTCCTTCACTGCAGGGGTGTAACACCTTCAAAAAAAATTAATTAATAATAATTAACTACATAATTATCACTTATAATAATGGCGGAGTGTGACCTCTCCTCTGACCTAGAGGACTCCCGCAGTTCACCTGAACCATGACCTTTACCTGTGGTACAGAAGCGGACACCTCTTAAAAGGTCATTTCAGGCGGCCTCCACATCACGGGCTTCACCTGCAAAGCGGTCCAAAAAGTCATCTGCCGCATCCAAAGATGAGTCCAGACGTCACAAGGCTCTGGAACGGCACTTTGAAAAGCTACGGAAATCAGTTCCCTCCGTCCCTTCTGCCAGCCTCCCGCTTCCACCTATTACAGAGGCCACAGCCCAGCCTCAGCAGCTCTCCACCCTGCAATTCGACCAGCCTTTACCTCTAGAGCTTTCCTCGGTCCCGTCCCCGGGTCCTATGGATCTCTCACGTGGCGCCTCCAGACCCCAGAGGGCCCCTCCGGAGGCTACCTTCACACCTACCGTGGCAGGCTTGCGCACCACAGAGTCTGCTGCTCCTGCCTTCCAGTATGATATTTCAAGACTTATCTCTGAAACCATCTCGCGTACCCTGGCAGCTAACGCTCAACATCAGCATCAGGGCCACTACGTTGCCTGGCCTCAGGCACAACCACCTCCCCTCCACCACCTCCCCGCCATCCTCAGCCTCGGCACCAACACCAAACTACGGTGCACCCAGAGGCTGCGCAACACGACTATGAGTACAACAGGGACTCATCCTCCGAGGAGGAAGGTGAAATCCGCGATATGGAGTTTTCCGACGAGGGGATGATACCGGACAAGCCAGCGTTTTTGGGCCTTTTCTGCCCTTCCCTCTTTAAGTCTCTTTTGCACAAGGCCAAGCTTACCACCAAGATGGCGGATTCATCTTCAATGCTCGACCAACAGGCACAGCCCCATGATGATTTATTTATGGCCCCTAAGACCGAGAAGGACTTCATCCCATGCCCTCAGCTCTTTTCTGACGTGGTACAAAGATCCTGGTCCTCACCATCCTCCTTGCCAAACCCAACAGGCTTGGACAAAAAACTTGATTGCTCAGCTCCCAGCCTCCAGGACCTGCTCCAGTCGCCTACCGTGGATGTTCCGGTAGCCAACTTGATTTCCTCGTCGGTGCTCTCCAACAACGCTGCCGATGGTCTACGTACCGAGGACCATAAGGCTGAACTCACCTTCCGTCGAACCCACAATGCCGCAGCCTGGGCAGTCAAAGCGGCCACCTCAGCCTCCTTCTTCAGCAGGGCATCCCTGATCTGGCTCCGCCAGCTGCAGGAGCACCTCCCTACGGAGGACACACGACTACACCAGGACGTTAACAAACTGGTGGCGGCGACTGAATATACAGTGGGCGCTTCACTTAATGCCACCAAATTTGCATCTCGCGCCTTAGCTTCCTCTGTAACGTCTCACCGTTTGCTTTGGCTCAAACATTGGAGGGCAGACGTCAAATCAAAATGGCGCTTGGCCTCAGTTCCCTACAAGGGGTCTCAACTCTTTGGGGAGGCCCTAGACCCCATCCTGATCGAGGACAAGGACAAGCGAAAGATCATGCCCTCCTCGTACAGGCGAGTGGAGCGCAAGTTCACACCGTACTCTTCCAGGCAGCCCTTTCGGACCGATGCTGGGCCAGTCGGGCCCTTTGTCGCCAGGCCCTATTCCCAGGGGTTCAACCGATCATCGGACAGGGCGGCCTTCAGAGACCGCGGTAGGAGACCACCCCCAGCCAAGCGCCCCTTCCGAGGAACAGGGACCCGTTCTTTCAGGAGAGGCAAATGACTCACAACGTCTTCCCATCGGTGGCCGCCTTCGACAGTTCCACTCGCAGGGGGCGGCATCAACGTCAGATGCTTGGGTTCTCCAGATGGTTTGCCTGGGACTCACCCTGGAGTTCCGCAACTGTCCACCCACCCACTTTGTCCAGTGCCCTCTGTCAGCCGATCCCAACAAATGATGTTTGATGGAGGAAGAGATATACCACCTGCTCGAGATCAGGGCCATAGAACCGGTTCCCACTCAACACCAGGGGACCAGTTTCTATTCCATCTTTTTTCTGGTCCCCAAATCCTCCGGGGGTTTCAGGGGTATACTGGACCTCAAGAAATTGAACCAGTTCATTACTTACCACCAGTTCAAGATGGAATCGCTCAGGTCCATACTAGCTTGCATCCGCACCACGGACTGGATGACTTCGGTAGACCTGAAGGAGGCGTACCTCCATATACCCATTCCGCCATCCCATCGCCGTTTTCTACATTTCTCATACCACGACCGGCATTTCCAGTACAGGGCTATGCCCTTCGGTCTCTCTTCAGCTCCCAGGACGTTCACCAAACTCCTGGCAGCGGTGGCGGCCCTGCTTCGGCAACAGCCAGTGAGACTTCTCTGCTACCTGGACGATGTCCTCGTCCTCTCCTCCTCGCCGGCCCAGGCTACACGGGACCTGGAAGTGGTGTGCAGCTGCCTTCAACAGCACGGCTTCTCGCTCAACATCCAGAAGAGCCAATTGCAGCCCACCACGCGAATCCTTCATCTGGGGACCCTCATAGATTCCGTGAGAGGCTTGGTCTTCCTGTCTCCAGATCGCATCTTCAGCCTCAGGTCCTTGACCTCTCAAGTCCTCACCTCCCAGCCGGTTTCCCTGCTTCTCCTGTCACGACTGCTCGGGAAGATGATCTCCTGCTTATCCATCGTCCCGTGGGCGCGTTTTCACTCCCGGCAGTTACAATAGTTCCTGCTCCCATATTAACGGTCCCGCTGCAGCAACTCTCACTCTCAAGTCCCCCTCTCGCAGGACGTTCGGGAGTCTCTCCACTGGTCGCTGTCTCCAGCCCTCCAGCGGGGCTACTTCTTTCAGGAGCCTTACCATAACGACGGATGCCAGCTTATCAGGATGGGGCGCCCATCTCCTTTCAGACATTGCCCAGTGCACGTGGTCGCTGGAGGACCGCCAGAACGACATCAACTGGCTGGAACTCCGTGCCATTCGTCTTGCCCTCCTGCACTTCCAATCCCTTGTGTCGGGCCATCATATCCTCATACGGACAGACAATGTGACCGCCAAGGCACACGTCAGTTGCAAGGGGGGCACCCGTTCGGGCCCTCTTATGGAGGAAGCGACACGTCTTCTGACCTGGACGGAACTCCACATCCCGTCTCTCAAAGCCCAGCACATCTCGGGGACCAAGAACGTACAGGCGGATTGGCTGAGCAGACAAAGTCTAGACCACTCCGAGTGGCGTCTCCACCCCGCCCTGTTTCGCAAGATTGCCCGCAAGTTCGGCACCCCCCTCGTCGATCTGTTCGCCAACAGGGAGAACTCGCAGCTTCCTCGATTCTTCGCCCGCTATCCCTGTCCCCTGGCAGAGGGAGTGGATGCGCTCTCCTCCCCTTGGCCTCGGCGTCTTCTCTACGCGTTTCCCCCTCTGCCGCTCATACCTCGTCTGATCCGAAAGACTCTAGCAGAACGAGCCGACATCATCATCATCGCTCCTCATTGGCCGCGCAGAGCTTGGTATGCGGATTTGCGGAACCTGTCAATCTCCCCCCCCGGAGGATCCCGGATGACAGGATATCTCTCAGCCAGGGGGCCATACTGTACCCAGAGCCACAATGGCTGCAGTTGACCGCCTGGCACTTGAGAGGATCCTGCTGAGGAGAGCCAACGCCCCCAGCCAGGCTATCCCTACGATCCAGGCGTCCAGACGGCTTTCCACCTGCAGGATCTACAACGCGACTTGGTGCTCCTTTTGCTCCTGGTGTGCCACGGCCCACGTGGACCTGACTTCGGCTACTGTTCAGGACGTTCTGGGCTTCCTGCAGTCCGGCTTGTATAAACGATTGACTTCTTCCACCCTCCGTCGCCAAGTCGCTGCGCTGAGCACAGTTCTGTCTTCGCAGCACAATCTGCCTCTTTCACAGGACCGTCAGATCCGAGACTTCCTGCGTGGAGTGACCAACCTGTGCCCTCCGACGGTTCACTGCTACTTGGGACTTGTCCTTGGGACTTGGGACTTGGGACTTGTCCTTGGTCCTGCAGGCCCTTATGCATCCACCCTTCGAACCACTAGTTTCAATCTGTCTCCGCTTCCTGACCATCAAGGTGGCGTTTCTTATCACAATTACATCTGCTCGCCGCATATCGGAGCTAGCGGCTCTGTCGGTCAGGGCGGACCTCTGTATCTTCCACTCAAACAGAGTCGTGCTGAGGATGGATCCCTCGTTCCTGCTCAAAGTGAACTCTCTGTACCATCGGGCGCAGGAACTGATTCTCCCTGACTTCTGTCCGGAACCAAGACATCAGTGCGAGGCAGACTGGCACTCATTGGACGTTCGCCGTGCTCTTCGCAGGTACATTAAGCGGACATCTCATTTCTGCAAATTGGAGGCGCTCTTTATTTCCTTTCTCCCTGCCACCATGGGACAGAAGGTCTCCTCCTCAACCATTGGAAGATGGCTGAAAGCATGCATCTCCAAGGCATACACACTAAATAACAGGTCGATTCCAGCGAAGATTCTTCCGCATTCCACAAGGAGCGCTGCGACCACCGCAGCCTGGGCTACGCAAGCATCTGTTGCCGACATCTGCAAGGTGGCCACCTGGTTGTCGTTGACTCCTTTTATTAGGCACTACAAAGTCAACTCGTTTGCCTCGGCGGATGCCTCCTTTGGCCAACGAGTCCTGCAGTCTGTGTGTTCCTCTTCAGACACCTGGCAGCAGCCTGCTTCCCTCCCATCCTGAACTTGATTGAGTATATCCTGCAGCTTTGGATTCTCCAAGCAGCGCACTGGAGAATGGATGTTGCTTACCTGAACGTCCCTTCTGG
>JANHZT010001719.1:390746-415050 GCA_032468215.1 Stegonotus admiraltiensis | reverse complement strand
CCCCCAGCTGCTCTGTTTCCCCTCTTCACCCGAGGGGAAAACTTTTGAACCGTCTGACAGCTGATTTTCGCTGTCAGCGGTTCCTACGAAGCCACAGGGCTAGCGCTCCAAAAAGGAGCAGCTTGGCAGCAACGGCGGTGCCACCGGAAGTCAAGCCATTATCTTCTAGGTAATGTAAGCGAAACAGGAAATCAAAAGAACTTCCTAAAGACCATCTTTTGAATTCAAATAGAGATATATTTTAACTGAGAACTTCTGCTTCAGTTGACTCTTATGTTGTCCAGAGTCCATCAGTGTTCAACGAATGCTGCTTTGATTTTCCATCCTTTCATTTGACCAGGGTACATGAATCATTGTTTCTTGATGTTATAAGTAAAAACAAAATTTCTTCATTCTTTTTCCCCAATGAGCTATTATTTTCCCCATACTGAAACAGAGTCAGGAGAAGAAGACTTATGGTAGCTTGTTCAAGTCAGGATGATGACATTGACAATCTTGATGGGGGAAAAAAGGCTTTGACAAATTTTATTTCTACTTGGAAACCATTTTTGGACTTTTTATGAGAAACTGAAAGAAATGAAATGTTGATTGTAGGATTTGATTATTACAATTATATGGAATAATGGAAGTAATACAAATGTTAAACTTAGAGTATGTGTTCAATTTTTTTTTTACTTACCAATATATTTGTACCAAGGAAAGTCAGAAGTCAGTCATTTGCTTTTCTTTCTTTTTTTTCTTTTTTCTTTCTTTTTTGCATGTTCACATTTTCTTTCCTGAGCTTTTTTTTCAGATCTTTTTTCAGTTTATCTTTTAACTGCATTTTCAAAATGTATATGTATACATATCATAATGTATATGTATGTATATCACTAATAACAGTATCATATAAATTGTAGACCAGAACTAAACATTGTAAGTTCTTTCTCTGCTTTTAACATGCTACAACATCTCAAAATCTGACCTGCTCTTCATTATTATCATGAAGCAGGTAAGCCTATATTCAATGTTTTTTTTAAAAAAAAAAGTCTGGCAGAAGAGCATCCTGGAACTACTAGAAATAGATTATTGGTTTACAAAATCATACACCTTAAGAACATAAGAATAATCATGGTGAATCAGGACCTGTCCAATCTTATTCCAGCTTTTTGTTTCCATCAGTGACCAACTACTTAATTTAATGAGTGATCCATTCATATTGATAAAACTCTACCTTTTTCTAGTCCTGTTGATAGATCCATATCAAAATATATAATTGTATCTATAACTTAATACTATCATAAAGTATGTTCATCATGAGAGTTAATAGTGATTAACCAAGTAGGTTGATTTTGTTATTTTTTCAGTTATTAAATATTGGTTATTTGAGCCACACTATAATTTTTATATTATTTTAGTAATATTATTTTAAACCAAAGAATATATTGCAAAATAAACTTAGATTAAGCATTCTGTTGTCATAAATGATATTATGGCATGTATTGCATCTTTAATTTGAATGATTAAAATAGTTTTTGACATTGCCTCATGTTTTTATTCCATTGTAGACAATGAATACAAAAGACGAATATGAACACAGAAAAGATAAGGAAAGCTACCTCTGTGCAGTTTGCTTGGATATCTACTTCAATCCTTACATGTGCTACCCATGCCATCATATTTTCTGCGAACCTTGCCTACGTATGCTTGCCAAGGATAATCCAACTAGCACTCCATGTCCTCTCTGCCGTACTGCAATTACCCACGTTTTTTTCCAATCAGGTGAAAAGCCTTCCTAAAATACATTTCAGTAACTATTGCCTATATTTCCAAATTAGTACTAATATTAAAACTATCCTTCTCAAGAAAATGTTCAGTATTAAATGTATTCCAGATACCGGAATATATATTAATAACATATAGCCAATGAAAATATAACCAAATTCAATGTGATGCCAGCTGATACAGGTTTCTAAAAATGTAATTGTCTCAGTAATCAGTGTCATCAATGGCAATGTCATATAGAGTTAATATGTAATAATTTGAATGTGTTTCAGTCAAAATTGTTCAACAACTGTCACATCTTCATGGCAAAATCCAGAATGCATGTAGCGGGTATTACATTCTCCTCAATTATCATTTATACGCATAGTCTGCTCTTCCAAATATTTTTATTTTTATTTTATTTATTAAATGTATATGCTGCCCATCTCATATCAAGTGCCTGTGATCAGCTTAATTTTTAACTAGGCTTATATGTGAGGATTTCTCAGCAATGAGAAATGAAAAGAAAGTGCTTGTCGCGTTAAAACTATGATGAGGCAAGCATTTGTCAGAGACCCTTACCCAGAGGTGGCATTCAGACGGTTCAGACTGGTTCATGCGAACCATTTGTTAAAATTCTGCTCAGTTCGGTGAACTGGCCAATCTCACCACTGGCTGGCCCTGTCCCCAACCATTTTTTAGCTGTTTTTCAGGCCATTTTCGGCTGTTTTGGGGGCCTTTTCGGGGCATTTTTCAGGATATTTTGGATGTTCAGTAATAGTAAATAAATAGGGAAATTGTACCTTGTTGAAGTCTTTGAGGTGAGTGGCTGGGAGGTGGGGCTGGGTGTGATGAGTGACATTGAGTTGGCCACACCTACCCAGTCACATGATCACCCAACCACGCCTACCCAGCCAGTCATTAGGGCAGAGAACCAATTGTTAAATTATTTGAATCCCACCACTGCCCTTACCCCTTATATAACTAGGATGGAAGTAAATTTCCATACCAGTTTAGCTTAGGTTTAACATTTACTGCTTTCCTTCATTGCCTCCTTGAGATGCATACAGAACATTACTCTGTCTAGTAAGTTAAAATGAACCATAGATTCTTATGTACAATAGTCACATAATCATCATCTAGACCTAGAAATCAGTTTGAACAGATCCAGACATGCATATTGTGTCTTCAGTACATTATAATTTGTCTTTTTCCAAGAGCTAATGAAGTTACTTACCACCAAAGAATTCCCCTTTCATAACATTAAATTGTACAGAAGTAGAATTTAATCTAAAAATGCAGTATTTTAAATTGGACTAAGTCTCTAAGGCAGTAACAGAAGAAAGGATTCTTGGCAATATATAGTAACTGAACATCTAGGTATTATTTATTGCATTGTCCATTATACACAAAAGCCATACGTTTGGAAACTTTTATCAAGAAAACAAGATTTTTTTCTTATTCCATATTAATTTTTTTTCTGTGTAAGAGGAAAAACACATTAGTAACAAGATTTAATAAAACTGTGACTGAAACAGTAATTACACCTATGATTGTGATAGAGATAAAGATTTCTCATTTATTGCAAAGTTAATGAAAATGAGAAGTGGTATTATTTATGTATTTTTACACTTTAGATGGCTTTGCATAATAGAAGGTCCTAGAACAAATTACACTCTGTATCATTCTTCGAACTATATTCAATAGAAGAAATGGGTGTCTCATTAGTATTCCATCAAATGCATTCATCGACTGAATGTTGATGAGTGAAATAATATTAGAGTCACCTATCGGGGAAATGGATGGTATATAAATTTAATGCATAAAAAATATTTAAATAGGGCAAAGATGTGGACCTACTGGACTTTAGACTGATCCATGTCCAGAAGGCCTTATCTGTCCAACTGGCTCTTCTTTTTGACATATGTAATTTTAAAAAATATCTATTGCTTTATATCATTTCTGCTCTGTATAGTCTTATAGTCTTCATATTCTCTGAATTTGGTGAGAAACCCACAACTTCTCTTATAATTGCTTTGCAAATGCTTTTGAAAGAGCCCAAAGTTTTAAATCTCATTTGCCAGGTAGCACAGTTGGCAGCTGTTCAAAAAGATAAGAGACTATCTAAGAGTTCATCACATGATTCTCTGGATTGTCTCATTCATCTTGATGGATAGAATAAGTACTTCTGGAAAGTAACAGACTTATCTTCAAGAACTTATTCTCTCTTAAGTTTTCATAAATATGAAAAACAATGGAAATTGATACCAGTATTTTCATTACTAAATAAAGGTTGCTAACGTTTATGTTTTTTCTTCCTGTTTATTGTAGAACTGAATAATTCCACAGAAACTTTATTTCCAATGGAATATTCAAAATTAAAGGAAAATTTTCAAAAATCAAATTTAGCAAATTGGCCTCTCCCTAGCTGCAAAAAAGTATTCAGAGTTATTGATGGTAAGTAAATTATTAATGATTATTTTACCTTAGAAATTCATTAAAAGTTAAATGTTCAAGGATATGCATGTCTGAATCGTACTTTATTCTCTATGATTTTTTAAAATGAATTTTTATCTATGTCCATTCTGAAAGTAATACCACAAACTATATAGGATTGCAGTAGAAATAATACAAGTTGAATTTACACTATATGTTGTTTGACTTTACACTATATATTTGCATGCTTGAGTAGACACTCTCAGAACATTCTCGCTGAGTTGTTTATGCAGAAAGATACCCTATTTCAACGTGAAGATATCTAAAAGGGAAACTCATGAATTTTCTTATTTCCTTGAGTTGATGCAAAACCTCAAAACAGTTATTGCCTATGTGGTAAGAATGGCGAACTGTCGAATGCATAGGTAACTTTTTAAAGACCAACAGTTGCAAATATGCAACACTGTATCATAAATGCATTGAGTAACAGGTATGCTTACAGGCATTTATGGATATCAGAAAATAGTATTGCTTACTTGCATTAGATCTTGTGTATTGAGTAAAAGTTAATTGCAAACAGTATAGATCAACAAATATCTGACAGCAGAATCTATTAAAAACCGTGGTAGCTTCACTAAAACGACAGATAAGCTTTCTGCTAACTAGTACACCAGGTATATAGTTGTTGCCCAGCCAGCAAGATATTGTGATGAAATTGGCTGTCATAGCAAAGGGATAAGAGGCAGATCGAGATCTGAGATACAATACAGAAGAATAAGTACAGGTAAAAATAAAGGCTCTATAAACATTGAGGAGATGAAAAGAAACTTCTAACTATGAAGAAACAAACAAATATAGGTAAAAACAATGCTCTGAATTACATAATAGTAATTCATCACTTTAAGCAAGAATATGCAGGTTACAGGCTACAAAAATAGAAGAAAATTTCAAACCAGATCATGAAATGCTAAATAATAAGCATAATAAGCTTAATAAAGTAAAGAGTAATACTTCATAATGCAAAAAACAAAATGAATAGCCTTCTAGATTATTGGAGAGGAACTTAAAGCAGCATTAGGAATTGGTGCAGAAGAACACCAAGTGGCTGCTCACTTTTCCTATTCTAAGTGTAGAAGTAGGCAATGATCTGTGGCTATAGCTGTCAGTTACCTCTATAGTCTTATCTCTGGGAATCACATTAAATTTTATTTTTTTCCTGCTAATGCCTTCTATAAGGAGTTGTCTAACTTTAGAATCATCGTTGTCAACCAATCAGTCATGTCTGACCCTTGACCGCTCCATGGATCAGTACTCTCCATGCCCCTCTTTCTCATATCGCCTCCTTCAGATCCACCATGGTCATCTCAGTGTCATCCTTTATAATAATGACCAGCCAACTGGTACTAAGGAGTTTCCTTCTCTGTTATCCGCTGATCACTCCCAGCATGATTGTTTTTAAGTGAATCAGCTCTCAGGACATGACCAAAGTGTAATAGCCTTTGTATAGCAATCTTGGCTTCAAGTGATATTTTTAGTGAGGTTCGGCCTAGGACTTCTTCGTTATTTTTGCAGTCCATGGGATGTGTAATAGTTGCCTTCAGCACAACAGTTCAAAGGCGTCCACCCAACTTTATAGTACTAAAAGTGTAATATGAAAGCTACAGTTGTTGTAGCCCTATTCCTAATCTGTATGATCTGTATGTTTTTGGGGTTATAAACTATCTTGGAGTTTATTAGCTTAAAATATCTTTATTACTTCATGACAGATGACAAATAAAAGCAAAAGGTATTTTGCTAACAGTGGTTTAGAATCTTCCAGATTTTTTGTTGGCACTGTCAGAATGTGAATTAGTGACTGAATAGTTGAATCTGAATCAGGTACTGGTTTAGCATTATTTGACACTCCATTCTAAAATATCCAAACTTTTTGCTGAAAGATTCAAGTCCAATCACTTTTATATAAAACTGTTCCCTAAAACAACGTTAATTAGGAGGATCAAGATTGGTGTTTTGGGCCTGAAAGTAGGAGGAACTTTCTGTGGTCTATGGTACATTTATTACTTTATCTTCAGGCAGACCAGAACCAAAGACTTGTCTGAGGTACTCATATTTTAGAAAATCTTTGTAATAAAAGGATTTCATCCTTTGATAAATTCTTATGAGTGATCATTTCGAAGCTTCAGTCAAAAGTAGAAAAATATTATATACCAACTAATGTGCTGGCAGCTATTTGTTTATTAATAAGATCAAGATGAGCATTGCTGTGAACAGCAGTCTTCATACATCTAGAATGTCTACTTCAACAAATATTACAATAATAATCCTAACTTTTACACATTCCTCATTCAGATTCAATATCTTTTTAAATTGTTAGTTTGTGGAATCTTTCCAGCTTCAAAACACCTTTTTGAAAATTGGAAGAAGAAAATTTGAAGAAAAATTAAATAAAGCTGAACTTGTGCCAAATACAATTTAGAAGGCTGTCTTTTTTCGTAGCCAATTGAAAGTGATACATACTATGTTTTCTTTAATACATTCAACTTACCGCCTGTGATACCCTTCTCTGTTCAACATTTATTTTCCTCCTTATTAAACTTTTCCTAAATATAAATTATATATATTTGAATGTAAATTCATCCCTCAAATACTGGAAATATAAAATATTACCACATTTTGGAAGTGCCAATATGTATCTTCAAGATTAATGAAAATTAGGGTTCACCAAAAAGATTCATAGTTTCTGACATAGTTTTTGTCTTGTCAATTGGTATTTTGCTAGATATCAGTTTTCCAGTGTTAACAAATAATATTAGGAAAACATTGGTAAAATTGTAATATAAATCCATATGTCCTTTTTTGTCTTAGAAATACATCATGTTTCCTGTTAGATGAAGTTTTAAACTATAGTTTACTCTTAACAGATTTTTCCTTTTTTTCTCCAATTTAAATATTCATAATTAAAACAATCCCCGGTATTTTTTAAAATGGGAATTGTTATATGCATTTCTATCAAGTTATATTCAGTTGGCTGCTTTTAGCAAAATCCTTAAAGAGTATCTCTGTAATGCTGTATACTTGTTGGGAAATTACTTGCCATCTATTTTTTCTAAATTGTATCTCTTTCAACTGATTAAATATTTATAGTATCTCTAAAGTCTTTTAGGTCATTCCTCCCAAAGGCTCTGTGGGTTATATTTTAAACATAATGGATTATATTTCTTTTCTCACCTTTCTAGACTTTCAAAACATTCAGAGTACATCAGTTTTATTGCTCCACAAGTTTGTGAATTTTTTCTTAACAGCCTATATTCTCATTTTGAAGTTTCTTTTTTAATTTCTTCTTTACTTTTCTAGATAATTGTTAATTAAAATCAGTATTGGAAAGAAATAATGTGTAGTACAAAATTAGCATTATTTTCCAATATAAATTGTATAAATTTACAACAAAATCTGTGTAGTAGCTTTTTTGACCCAATTTATGACTGTTTCAATTTACAACCATGATGAGAAAGTTCCATTATGGTCATAAGTCAAGGACTATCTATAGTAAAATGTAGGGAACAAAGAAGCATACTATATCTCCATGTTGATTACACATCCAATTTCTGTTTTAATGTCATTTGTAATCTAAATGTAAATACTTAGAAAAAGGATGTATAAGTACTGTACATATTACCCAAAGCATTGCAGGATACACTTATTCATCTAGTATTTGTAGTATTTATCCTAATACCATGTTTTCCCAAAAATAAGACCTACTCTGACCCTAGCCTGATTTTTTTAACGTTCCTAATATAAGCCCTACCCAGAAAATAAGCCCTAGTTAAGCTCATCAGCGGGGGCATGGCCAGCACTGGAGGACGCGTGGGCCAATGATGTCTGGCAGCAGCTGCAGCCTGCACAGCACAAGTGAGTTGATTACTTGTCCAAACAGTAGGCAGAGGCATGCAATCCGGATATGCCACACAGGAGGCGGGAAAGCCAAGAGTCGGGCCAAATAGGGCCCCCGGCCGCAGGAGGCTTGCCTTCATGCAGCAGCACCGGCAGCAGATGGAGGCAGAGTTGCGGTGGGGAAGAAAGGTGATCCTGACGTGCCGTGTGGGCCACGGGAAAGCTAAGACATGTGAAGACAAGCCTCCCGAGGCCAGCCTCCCACTCCGTCCCACCATCTTTCAGCTTGCCTGCTGCATTGCAGTAGCGAGTAAGCAGAAAAAGTGGGCCGGTTGCCACATGGGGTCCTGCTAGAGGGCTGCCAGAGCCACTGTCTCGAGGCAAGGCAGGTGTTGGTGCATGGATGGCCTGGCTGCAGGGCCCTGAGGTAAGCTTGGGGCAACTCCACCCCCTCGCCTTATGGCGGTGGCATTGGCGCATCATGCAGTCTCCTGCCCTGTTGCAGCTGCGAACAAGCAGAAGCAGGCCTCCCGTTCATGGGGGAAAAATATGGCATCCCCCGAAAATAATCCCCCTAGTACTTATTTTGGTGCCCCAAAAAATATAAGACTGGGTCTTATTTTCAGGGAAACATGGGGTAGCTACTATTGGCAGTAGATTGTTAAAGGAGTTCCCTCTATGAGATCCTTTACATTCCTTCTCTACTTGCCCTTAATTGGTTAAACTGAAGCTCTTAAGTCTGTTATAATTTCCAGTCTCCTGCCATACCTTCCCATGCCTGATACCACCATGATGTTGTGGTCCATCTCCCTCCCCCACCCATGGAAGCCCATCCCCCCACACCAGGCTTTTTAAGACCTAGGATCAGGAACTTCCTAGTGTCATCCTCAGTCATCCAGAGAAGCCAGATGCCCCAGCTCTCAGCATCATCAGAATATCTAGCCACTACCTTCCCATCTCCTACAAAACATATACACACATTACAGCAAGGCTCCCTTCCCACCTTTACCTTACCTAGAAGAGCCAACTGTCCATTCACAAAACTTAAAGACAAGGAGTTTAAAAACAGATGGAGATAGATGGAATCACATTATTTCTTCCTCCATTCTTTCATCCTGCCTTGTTGGAGCTATCCACACCATCTCTCAAAGGAAGAAACTCAGAAATTTAGGAGAAACCTGACAGTGCCAAAGACATCCAACAGCAGAATCCCCAGCAAAAATTCCAACAGAAGCCCTGACAGCAAGAGTGTCTGGCAGAAACATTCCACAGCAATCCATAACACCATTTCCTTAGCATCCAGCAACACTCTAGACTTCAGTAACAGCCATCTTCCCAAAAACAAGTCCTCAAAATCAGCCTCCTAAACCAAAGAAGTCCACAACAACATGGTAGAATGCAACCAATGAAAACTGGCTCCACAGGCACAGCTAACAAGATGCTGGGAAATGCTGGGAAACGATAAATGCAACAAGTCAAACAAGGCCAGGAAAACGAATAGAGAAAAACCACAAATGCTTCTCTGCCTTTGGTATGCTGCTCTTTGATATAGTCTGATCTGCCCTTGGGCCACTGACCTTCCAATATAAACAGCTTCCATCCAGGTAGAAAATTTTAAAATGGAAAAAAAAATCTTTCGTACACACACAAACAGAGGAAGAGACAAAATCAGTCAAGAGGATAGCCTGAATGTGGCTCTTGTCTCTCCACTATCTTGGTTCCAAGGGGAATGATCCTCCTTCCCAAGATGCAATATTATCAATGCTTGGTCAGTGAAAATAATTCAGGATGATTTACATGTAGATACTATTAACTTTAATCTCTGGCATCTAAAGTAAAAATGATTAGATAACAGATTATGGAAAAGTCCTATGTTGGGAACCTAGAGAGTTACCAATAATAATAATAGCAATAGCAATTAGACATATACTGCTTTGTAGTGCTTTACAGTCCTCTCTAAGTGGTTTACAGAGTCAGCATATTGCCCCCAACAATTTGGGTCTTCATTTTACCCAGCTCGGAAAGATGGAAGGCTGAGTCAGCCTTGAGCCTGGTGAGATTTGAACTGCCAAACTGCAGGCAGCAGAAGTAGTACTGCACTGTAACCACTGCGCCACCATGGCTGATAGAGAGCAGTGGAGCAGGTGCAGTTATACTATATGTCTGCTTCCTCTGTTCTTAATGCTGATATTGCATTTCATACTTATGGTAGTCATTTTTAAAAAATTGACCAATTGCTTGATTAATATTTTCATCTCAATAGAACTTTAAGATGGTATCTATTTTTTTCTTTTGTCTTCTTATATAAAGCTTCACCCATATTAGTTATGCTCATTAACAGCTGTGGCTATGTAAAGCCTAAAAGGAATTTGAGTGACTGTCTTCCACATGATTTTCTCAACATCACACCATACTCGTGTCTAAATATAAATTGCTTTGCCCAATTATCATACAAGGGTAAATTTCACTTAATAAAAATACTTTTTAACTGAAAAATGCAGATGTTGCTGGGAATGTTCTAAAATGTTGGCTCGCTTTGAAGAGCAACTCAGAACAAATAATATCCATTATATTTTTCATCACTTCACTGTGTGCCATTCTTTTGTTCTTAATAAAATGAAAATGCTATGTTGTTGTTGTCATCATTTTGCATCATCTTCCTTAATGCCATCTAATGGATTTTTGACTATCATTTTCTTTACTGGGGGTGGGTAGAGTAGAATTGTTCCTTTCTTAAATGCTAAAAAAATCAATGCAAGGAAATGAAAGGAGCTGAAGGAAAGAAGATGGGAGCAGACTGTTAATTGAATCTCAGTTCCATGCTTGGAGCAAAGCCCAACTCTTTTCAGTTCAGTAAATGCAGCTCACTTTGGAATTCTTTATTTCAACATTACACATAAGAAGTAGATTTTAGAATCTGAAAACATGAATCTTAATTTGAATTGGATCATTATATGACCTAACTTTAAGATTCAGGTTAAAAAAACAAGTAAAAATATATTAAAATATTTATGAAAAATAAAATTAAGAGAAATTTGCCATCTGAAAAATTTTCTGCTTATTCATGACCACATAGTTTGAACCACAAACTGTTGGCATGGGTGGATCTAACCACTCAGCAATATTCAGGTCTATCAAGGCTCATTTAAATTTAACTCCTCTGGAGATTGCAGAATATCTTCACCTTGCTTACATGACACAGATCTTAAAGCCAGAGCATGTGTTAGAATTTTGAAGCTTTTTAAAATGTGAGCCTATAACTTACACTTCAGATTTGTGATTGTGTTTGTTTTCTTCATTTGATGGACTCCGTATGTTCTCAGGTGAGAAAAATTGGGTCAGGCATTTTACTAATGCAGTATTAGATATATCTCGGGTTCCTACAGCAAAAACAATTACAGTAATAAAATTACTATTGAATGAAGAATGATTACATTATAAAGTCTAATCTAGGGTAAATTTAATGTAGATTTGCTTAAAGTAAAACCAACAGATACAAATCAACTATTACATTTATTCATTCAAATCTTCTCAGCTGAAGCAATATATCATAAAATATCACTAAGTGTTTGCATAACTATGCCTTGATTAAAGATTGCAAGAAGATTCTAAGATGATGACGCAAAAATCCCTTGGCATATTTGTGTGTTGTTTTCTGTAGGAATGGAAATAAATAAAATAATCACTTGTGACCAATTTGATTTGAGTTCTCTAGAGGATATATTATATAGAGGATTTCTATGTGGTCAGTAAATACTAAAGTGTTTTCAGCTGTAGTTACAAGTTCATTTCTTGGAAATCAAATTAAAAAACAGGTTACAGAGGCATAATCTGTAGGATGTAAGCCAGCACAGATCTGAAACACTCTTAAGAGCTGGCAAAAGGACAGATATAAAATCAAACATATTTATCTTTGTAATTTAAATCTTAAAAGCTACACTAACATAGTATATCAAATATGTTTGAGACAATGCCACTCTGATAATATCAAGCCCCAATTCTACATTGTGAAATTAAATTTGGCAAATTTGAAACAAAATATTTATTGTTACATATGATGTCTTGATTGACTTGAATAGCTTAATCATTTGAATGGGATATAATAAATAAAAATAATAAATTAAAAAGAAAATAAAATTTCGAAGGGTAGACTCGATGGACCACTGGGTCTTTTTCTGCCATCGGTTTTCTTTGTTTCTATATTAAGAGTTCATTTGTTAGTAAATTCAAACCATCCTGAATAAAAACATTTTAGGGGACCAAGTGAAGTTTCTCAGCCAAGCAGATGGAATGACATGTTTTTCTTCTTTTTGTGTAGATGTGGAAAGACCACTTTCCATGTTGAATTAGGAAGATGACAAAAATGGCACTGCATAGTGATATTTTTATTTGTGTAAGAAATTTATAAGTCACTTCAGTCTCAAAGACTTGCTAGATTAGGAGCATCAGCAATTTGGTCAAAACAGCAATTCAATAAATGCAAGCTACCACAGAGAATGCCTTCTTTTGAGCACCCTCCCATTTTATTTCTTAGAAGGTGGAGCTCTTCCATAGGGATCTTCTGGTCAAATAGACTGAGCAGGATAGTGGAATTTGCTTGGGATGTGAATTTTAAATCTTGAATTATACATGGAACCATGCTAGAAATCAATTCAGTGCCTTCAGCAGAAATATGGTATCAGTGATGAGGCTTCTCAGCAAGCATATGGGTTGCTGTATTTTGCATCAACTGAGTTTCCAGGTGATCTTCATAGGCAGCTCCACATAAAGCAAATTACAGTAATCCAGCTGGAGGGAACAAGCCTGTGAGTGACCATATGCAGTGCCTCATTTGAGCATAAGAAGCACGGTAGTTGCCCTAGTGGAGCCAGATGAAGTCATTCTTGACCATGGTCTCCATCTGCTTTTTCAGCAGGAGCCATGAGTTCAGAAGCACTTCCAAATTGCTAGTCTGTTCTCATTATTACATTAAGATGGTACAGCCCCAGAGTCAACAGCCTTCTAAAGAAATGGTCATTCTGTCTTCTATGGTTGAGTCTGAACCTGTTTCTTAATGACACATATACAGTCACCCATCTCATGTATCATAAGTCTGGGTAGGTCACAACTATAACAATAAAAATAACAATAACAATAAAATGAGCTCCACTTCTCAAAAACCTTCCAATTCTTGGCACTCTAAAACAACCACTCCCCAATACATAAACAGTCACAATCACTGGACGCCAATCCAAACCTATCCCACTGTTCTGGGGAGAAGCCAAGATTTTTAAGACTAGAAGGGTAGGGATGTTTTGGATCTCCGTGGGAGGGTGTTTGCAGGGTGAGAACTGCTACTAAGAAGGCACATGTCATAGGTTCCACTAGATAACGTTTTAGGGAAAGAATCCAAGCATGTTTACCTTAACTGCTTAACTGACCTAATACAATGGGCAAATATTGTCAGGGAGAGAGAGTCTTCCAGACAACCTCTCCCTGGAAACAAAATGGAAGCCAGTACAGCTCATGCAGCAGTAGTGTAATTTGAGCAAGCCAAGAGACATGAGAAATTGTGTGTGCCACCACATTTTGCTCCAGTTGTAACTTCTGTGATCTTTTAAAAAACTCCAGATAGATTCCCCCAATTGCACACCAGCTCTGTGTAGGAGAGAGCTACCAGTTGAGAATCAGAGATTGCATTTCACCAGATCCAGAAAGGCCAAAGATCCAAAGCCTGTAGTAGAAGGAGTAGCAGAACCAGGATGAAGAGTCAGAAGACGTAGCAGCCTAGAATCCCTATTTAGCTACAAGTGGACTAAATCCAACCCCCTTGAATTTCATTGACTTATCTAGCTCTATTAGGAGCTAGTTGTTGATTAAAATATTCCTATGCATAGGTTTTTAGCAATAAATCAGTTTAATTGGACCTTCATGTTTGGACTGGTCTTTTGCACCTATCAAGTTTGTCTTATTAGGGCTGAGTGACAGCTGGTTCTTCCCCATCCAGGCCCTCATAGACTCCAGGCACTGAATCAGTACCTGAACAGCATCACTGTCCCAGCCAGGAGTGAAAATATACAACTGGGTGCAACCAGCATGCTGATGATAATTGTACTCTATTGTCAAATGACCTTACCAAGAGAAGTAGTGAGAGACCCAAACCACTTAGAAGGGGCCTAGAATCAGGCCTTCTGTCCACCACTATGGAAGAAGAAACAGAATCACTGGAAGAAGAAACAGAATCACTATAAAACAGTTCTCCATACTCCCAGTCCTTGAAGCCAGTCCAAATGGTTAATGGTATCAAAGACTGCCAAGAGATCTGAGAGGGTTGGTCCATCCTGATCCTGAACACTCCAGTAGTCAATCATAAGTATAATTGATACTCAGTACTATAACAAAACTGAATCCTGAGTAAAAAGGCGCTGGATAATGAGCTTCATTCCATGCTTGCAACCAAGGCCTTAACTGAACCATGCACCATACTTCGGGGGAAAAAACACCAAGTTCCCTTTGAAAGCACATTGAGTTTATCAGTTGTCCAGGATGTGCCAAATGAATAGATATTTTTCACCACCCAGACCTGGTCAGAACTTCTAGTGAATCTCTTATTTGGTCCTGGAAATTTAAAGATGGATATCATCATGTTGATATGCATCACCCCTGAAGGAGAGGGTTTTTTTCTCAAAAGATACATTTAACTTAGCAATCGAGACACAATTATACCAAACTGATTGTTTGACAGATTCAGTACAAGAAGCAAGGAAATGTAAGCCTAAAGTGGGTTGGTTACAAGTTCTCTTTATAGATTTAAACAAATTATTATCATGTAATTGGTTTCATTATAATTATATTTAATTAGTAGCAAAAGCATAGGATATTATCAGTACAATTGATAAAGTTAGCCATTAATACATATTAAAATATATAACGGGTGGATATATTGAGATCACACTTCACTTGCACAATGAAGTCTTTCGTTTAAATAAAGGGAACTGGGCTGCACAAGCAGCAGGTGAGTGTCTGAAGTTTCATTTGTGCAAGCAGGGGATCTAGGTTGCTCATGCAAAATTACACGCACACACACACACACACACGCACACACACACACACCAGCCACTGCTCACTGCTCTCACCAATGCTGGTCCGTGGAGCCAGAAAGGTTGGGGATCGCTGCTGTAAAGCACTACGGGTTGTATATAACTCTTAAGTGCTATTGCTGTATTGCTACAGGACTTTTGATTGAAAATTCTAAATCTTTCCTACTTCACTCTTGGTTTCTAGTAAAAGTTATAGAAACCCTAAATTAACCCAGGAGTCCTCAAACCCTGTCTGTGGACTGGCACTGACCCATGGCATGCCAGCAACTGGATGCAGGCAGCATGCAAAACTACGCTCCCTTGGATCCATAGAAAAACCTCTCTCCACAGAACTGGTCCCTGGTGCCCAAAAGGTTGGGGGGCCACTGAATTAACCCACACAAGTTTCCTTCTTTTCCTTTATGCATTTTCATTTCCATGTATTAGGCATATATAGTTGTAAAGGTTATAAAACTAAATTATTTTCCATAAGCTGTTTTATCAAATTGTTATTATATTTATTCAGCAGGTTTTCAGAGTACAGACTCCTTTACACGAAGGCATTTTCCACATGCTGCTCACAGAATGGATTATATGGACTTTGAGGATGATAGCCGTGGATGGGGATTTGACATGGACATGGTGATAATCTACATTTATGCCATCAACTGGGTCTTGGGATTTATCGTGTTTTGTTTTCTTTGCTATTTTTTCTTTCCTTTTTAAGGATTTCTGTTCCCTATTTTGTATGTGAGCGGCAAGACAAAGAAATAGAGAAATTTGGATTACAGAATGCAGATGGTATACAATCTCGGGTCTCCTGTATAACACTGATAAAACTGCACAACAATAATTTACTGTGTTTTGGTTTACTAATTTTTATTATATTTTGAAGTGAAAAAACATTTGCATATTAAAAATGTTAGATTGCTTTTTCTAATATGTATTAAGATGACTTGGTGCTTTGAGTCTATAATTGCAATCTGTACATAAATTTGGGCAGGTTCATGAGAGTATTCCTAAAGCAGTGAAATCACTGATTAACTTCAACTACTACCTGGTATGTATAAAATACATATACAAACTATCACCTCACACTTAATGGTTTCTGTAGAGATAGTTCATATATTAAATGAGCCTTGGTGGTGCAGAGGACTAAAGTGCTGTTAAGTGCTAGCACTTAGCTGCCAGCTGCCTGCAATTAGTGCGAGTTCAAATGTCACCAGGCTCAAGGTTGACTCAGCCTTCCATCCTTTCGAGGTAGGTAAATTGAGGACCCGGACTGTGGGGGCAATAAGCCAACTTCGTATAGAACAACACCACTTGGGGGGGTTGAAAGCCCTAATAAGCAGGTATATACAAAAAAGTATGCTGGCTATTGCTATAATGCATTGTAAGCCGTCCTAAGTCTACGGAGAAGGGCGACATATAAATTGGACTAATAAATGCTTACGTTCAGTTAAAATATTTTTTCTCATCAACTTTGGAATTCAGTGTGAAGTTTTTCTTTATATCAGTGCTTATTGCATATAATGGGCATGTTGAGTCTCAGCTTTTCACCTCTTGAAATCATTTCAGGAGTTTCATGAGAGATTTTTTAAATAGTAAAATGTGTTATGTACTTTAAGATATATAGGATATGACTTAGGAAAATTTGTTAGAGAAATGTGTATAGTGCCTATGGTGGTCAGTTTTTAGCAGAGACAATTTAGCTTCCTTTTTATTTGTGGATGTCTGTCAAATTACTCAAAAGACTCATTGGTTTGCCTTATTGATCAGCATGTTTATGTTAAGAGCTGACATTAAAAAAACAAAAACCAGAATTTCAATTTTCTACCTATGTATATAGATTGATTCAGGAAGAAAGGAAAGGAAGGAAGGAAGGAGCACTTTATTCTAATTTTATCTAGTTTTAGGTCTATATATTTTGCTATTTCTAATGTTTTGTGATCATCAACCCATTTTCCCCAAATTTGGGAAGATGAGAAAAGAAAGAGAAAAGAGATGGCCAGAAAGAGAAACTCAGAAGCACCTTTGACCCATGCTACTGAAAATGTCTGATCGCATGATTTTCTATCAATTCTGTTTGTAAGAAACTTTGAACCTCTGACCTCTTGGCTAACTAACAACCTTGACCTGGCTCTTGGAACTCTGGCTTGGATTTGGACTATTCTTCTGTGTGCTCCTATTGAAAACTAACTCTACAAGTTAGCTTCTGTTTTGTTTACATTCTTCATTTGCTGTTTATCTCTTCAGCCTTGTAGTAAAATTGCTATTCTCCATAGCGATCACATTTAAGTGTGTGTGATTGAAGCCTAAAGCAAGGTGCAAGATTACAGTCTGACTCAAAAGTTGAAACCAGAAGTTAGTGAAAATCAGCAGGAGTCTGTGTTACATGGTGTACTAGGAGTGCACTTCTGGGGAAAGCCTAAGTTTAGGCTATAGACCAGATTTTCTCCAGTAGTCATCAACGTCTCCTTTCCCTTCTGGAACAGTTTCCATCCGCCAAAATGCTACAGAGCGATACCATTTCCAGGTGCCTTGAGTTACATGAACAGAAAGTAAAAGATGAAGTTCAATTAAGTAATGTATAATTATGCAGTATATTTTCTTTAAAAAAATATTTTACAGATTGAAGTAAATTGTGGAAATACTTTTAACAGTTTGGAATATTCTGAATTGGCTGTAGGAGTTGGAGATAAGTGTCAGCCTTGAAAATATTAATGATTAAAAATCGTACCTGCAATTTATTAAATGTTGGGATCACATTCTTGATTGCTATTTTTCATATATAAGTAACAATTCTCTAAAATTCCTGGCCTAATTTATTTTCAAAGATACAGTGTAACCTTTCTATCTGAATAGTCATGATATTAAGTAAATGAAGTTTATCTATGAATTCCCATCTCTAAAATACTTATTTCTAGACTCCAATAAATACAGTGACTTTCTCAAATGTCTGAATCCAGAAGATTGGATATATACTATAATCATAATCAGTATAAAAAGTTCTTAAATTATAATGGCAAGAAATGACTTTTGGATTCAGGTATATGTTACTGAACAACTGGGAATATTACTTCAAAATTCAGAAAAGCCAGAAATTTTAGCAGTAAAAATGGAAACAGTATTAATTTATTTTTAATTCTGTAATTCTTTGTAAATACAATTCTGAAATATTTAGGCTTAAGTCTGTTTGTTAAGTAAACTATAATGAATATTATGCTGTTGATATCCTAGTAAGCTTCTGAGACTTGGTTTAAGTTTTGGAATATTTTTTACCTAGGTTGTATATTTTTATCTATAATGTTATGGTGCTCATAGTAACTTTTAAATTTTAATCACCATTAAGAGTGTTATTGTATGTTTGGAGCAATTAAACTAAGGTTTTTTTTGTAAATATATAGTGTTAACTTTCATTTTTTTATGCATAGAGAACTAAAGGAGGTGCTTTTCATATAAAGTGAAAAGATTTAATGATATGCAAACTCTGAAATTAAGGAGTTCAACAAACTTTAATTATAAATTTCCGATTGCATATCTGCTTTGCAGCACTAATCCAGTAACATCAATACATAGCAATTATTATAGTGCAATACTCTTTAAAAAAAATTTTTCTGTTCAATCATATCTGATTCTCAGAGACTGCCAGTGCATCTCTCTCTCTCTCTCTCTCTCTCTCTCTCTCTCTCTCTCTCTGTGTGTGTGTGTGTGTGTGTGTGTGGGGATGTGCTTTCATTGAGACTGTATTAGAGAGTTACAGTTCGTAGTGTGTTCTGGTGACTGTTCGATAGAATTTTGAGTTGCACCCAATGTTGATCTTCCATTATTAGATTATAATTATTGAACAAACATAATTCATAAATAAGTTCTCATTATCCCATATATACAAACTCACATGTGCATAAATGTATGACTAATAGTGAAATAGTTGAACAGTAAATATAATATAATAAAATAAAATAATAAAATGGCATGCATGAAATAACACAATATACACTGTTGGTTTTTTGCAATTTTGGAAATGACAACCTTTGATTCCCAAGTGGGGTTTATCATCTCAAATCTTACATTCAAATTTACAACCAATGGAATATCATTAGCTTGGCAAGCCTCACAGTGGCAAACACTGGAAAATTAGTAATTCAGGCCAAAACAGAATAACTTAGAAAGGTGATTGTTCACTTTAGGAAAAGAAAACAGCTTGTTGGGATACGTGCCCTCTAGCATGTGAAAACTAACCCAGTATTTTTTAATATGCTAACCTAAAAATACAAATATTTATAAAAAGGAGAAATTACCTAAATATCCAAATATGATGTAGAAAACGTTACTACAAAAAAATCGGCTTTGAAAAGTAGGCTACGAAACACAAGAATGCTTGTGAAAATGTAGCAAAATGGCAGAACTGATCAAATTAGACAATATAGAGTAACTAGATAAAAAGACGAACAAATGTAGATGATTCATATCTGGCCTGTTCAAGGCAATCAAAAAGAGTAGCGTGATCAGGGCATGCTCTCATATTTTAGAAAGTTTTTTGGTGGAGGAATCACATTATACAGTCAAATATATCAAGCTCTGCCTGCATAATTAAGATAATTGTTATCCTGAGAAAACCAACAAGCTAGTTTCTGGACAACAATCTGATCATTATGAGAAAAGATTGAAGATACCCACAGTACTTTTTGGAAGAGGTTTGCCATTGCCTTCTTCCTGGGGTTAAGAGACAGCAACTAGTCCGATGTTACCCAGATGACTTCATGCCTAAAATGGAATTAAAACTCATGGTTTCTTGGTTTCTAGCCTGGTGTCTAAACTATTTTGCCACTTATTAGAAAGAAATTAAACACAGTATTGTTGACAATGTATGATGTATAATTGAATTGACACTCAACTGAGCCCAGCAAGATTGGTGTGAACTGATTTTTTGTAATATTGTCTTTAGTTTAACCAGATAAACCTAGTTTAGTATAGCCAGATTAGATAGTTGTTGCTATCTCACATGATTTCTCTCCCAGATGACAGAAAAATCTAGAGTTTTTGTATCTCTCTGCTCCTTTATCTAGATTTTTGAAGACTAGAACTTGTAGCCATACATATGATATCCAATTGATGTTTTTGAACATGTTAATTTTTTCAAAGGAGATTCAAGATTTGATAAAAAGAATAAACATAAAATAGAGCATCGGCAATAATCAGAATATAATCAGAGAACTAGTAGTCCATAATTTATTACAGCTGCAATAGCAACCATAAAGAACATCTATCAAACATTTACTCAGCTCAATGTTAGCTGACTCAGTCATTTCAACAAGAAAGAGCAGTTGTATCACAACCTGAACCATTTACATTAGTGTGTAAATTTTAAAGGCGATATAGTAGGGCAAAACTAGTAAATCTTAATAAGATAATATTCAGGGAGTCAAAAGAAACATTCAAATGACTGTTTCAAGTCCCTTGAACAATAGTCATCTTGCTACATCTCTAAAATTTGCATGGTAGACTTTTATCAATATCTTTGAGAATGCTAGTTAGTTATGGGCTTGTAACTCAAATCTATGTAAAGGAATTTAGAGCTGACTCTGGGTATATGGAAAGTACAAACAAGCTGTTAAGAGAACGGGATAAAAGGCCCACAAGGTAGCGGCTTAAGAAAAGTTTACATAGTCCTGAGAATGAGGTGATGCATGAGAAATAAATTCAAAATAATCCTGTCTTGATTTGTTTGATATAAGATGAAACAAAGAGAAACTTGGAAGATTTTTGTGATGGCTTCTCCTGACACATGCTCAGAAGAGGAAGAGCCAACTCTAGGGATTTCAGAGGAGGGCATAGGGGAATATCAGAAAGATGCCAAGGTCTCTGAGCAGGGAGTGAATGGGCCAGAGGAAGAGGAGAGGCCAGGAACCTCAAAGGGACTGTCGGGAACAACTGGACGAGCACCTGGTTGAAGAAAAAAGGGGAGAGTTGCAGGTGCAGGTGCAGCTGGAAGGCTCAGGGATCCAGTCAGAAGCACAGGGCGGAGAAGTAACGCAGCTGCAGCTGGTCAGTGCGATACAGTTGCCTCCTCCATCAAATCCCAGGATGCATGGGGCCAAAGGGAGGCAGGCACAACAGAGATCAGCAAGGCTACTTGTGAGGAGGCAGCCTTGCGCCTCCTAATGATTTACAGTGGCTTACGTCTACTTAGCCTGAGGGTGGAACAGAGCAATGCTGGAAACAATGGTTTGATTTCCTACTGTGTCTATGTTCTGGCTTGGATTCCTATCTTGTTTCTTGACTGCGCTCAGACTTTGGACTTGTGAGTGGATTCTGGACTTGTACCTTGGATTTGGATATCATGCCTTTGGACTCGTGCCTAGACTTTGGATTTGGTATTTTGGTTGGTTGATGTTGTATGGGATTTTGTTTTATTGAAACTTGGAGAGGGGGGCTATTTGCAGGCAAGTTTAGTGTAAAAGGACTCGGGAATAACATTAGGAGCTGGCGGTGTTTAAATAAAGCCCTTCAACTCTGTGTGTGTTTGTGTTTGTGTGGTCTAGAGCAGGGCAATTTTCAAGATTCTGACATTCTACTTTCTACAATAAAGAGCATTTCCAGAGTCCCTGTGGTGGCTGCTTTTTTGACCTTGAGAATCTTAAGAAAAATCCTGACACTTTTCATGATTTGAGCAATCAGTCTTTCAGCCAGAATAAAACAGCTGGAAGTGGAAATACTAACAGTGCTTAGGTGGAAAGAATTCTAGTGAAAAATCCATTTTGCATTTTGACAAAAGCTTCAGATCCTGCCAATACCTGTGTTTCTATTCTTGCATTGACTCATTGCTAATTATTAAAGGACCCAAGATTGTCTACAGGGGACTCAACCTGGTGCTTTGGATGGGATAAGCTCTCTTTAGAATTTAAGAGTGTTTTATAATGTTGAATTTGATCACCAAAAGTAAGTAAAGATATATGCAAATTCAATCCTGGAAGCAGATTCCAAAAAATGTACAGGACAATTTGCATATTCTGATGTATATTTGTGGCACATTGTTAGATACGTTAATCTAAATATTTCATTGATGAAATATTTACTATTATATAAACATTACTATGGTTTTATTAGTTTTAATATTATGGGTTAAAATGGTTAAAATACTTCTGTTTATGTGTGCTGAATTGAATATTAGAAATACACTTTTAGCTACAATTTTGGGCACAAATCCATCTGCTTAGATTGGCTGGATTCCAATGATTGCATAGTTTATCCTTGGAAGTGAATACATATTTTAATTAGCATAGTTATTGATTATGGTCCATATTCTGTTTTATTTAGCCTGTTCTGCTACCTTAGTTTCAATTAAATATTTCTTTTTCTGTGATATATTAGATTTTGTTTGCTGTTAGTTAAGTCTGTTTATATCCTGCAAATAAATTCAACTATAGTGACTTCCATTTATACTCTTACTATCATTGTCATCATAAAAGATAACAGTTGAAGGAATCATGGTTATATCATGAGAATACTGTTAAGGAAGTTGCATGTCATGCTAGTATCATCGAGTCCTCTATCTTTGGAGAATTTTAAATGCTGTGAATTAAAGGCTGAGTCAACCTGTGAAATGAGGTCGACTCAGCCTACCATCCTTTCTAAGGTGGGTAAAATGAGGACCCAGATTGAGGGGGGCAATAAGCTGACTTTGTATAAATATACAGAAGTATGAATGCTTAATGCATACAATGCATACAATGCTTAATGCATTGTAAGCCGCCCTGAGTCTCCGGAGAAGGGCGGCATATAAATCAAAGCAAAAATAAAAATAAAAAAATTAACTCATTAAAAACAGATTTCATTTCTTCCACCAAAAACTGGTTATCTCTAAACTCAATTTTCCAAGCTTCTAACAATTTGCTTCTCACTCCGAAGGAAAGAAACCATGATGAAAATAATTAAAAGGTGATGTGCTAAATGTATTCAGTGTAAAAAAAGTATCCCAAAAAACATGACATAATTTTCCAAAAATGAAATTATAATTAATGGATATTCTAATGAGAAAATTATTTGATAACACAGATAATAGAATTTAAGAATTAAAAGACAATCCTATGCTCGAAAATATTAGTTTGAGATCTTCAATAAATATTTCTTTAAACCAGTCATCACTTTAATGTTTCTAAACTTATTTTACAGGATAAATTAACTGGGTTGTGAGGCAGACTAAATTATATTTAGTCTGTACATTATAGTTTTGAAGAAGTATCAACAGTTTACAAGGTGTGCTGTTGCTGAGCAGATGGATACTGAGAAGATCCAGTTAAAGGACACTATCTGAATGACACCAAAGACCACAGAACTATTAGAAATTAAATGAAAAAAAATATTATGAGTGCATTTTAAAACTGGAGCTATTGTTGCAGTTAGTTCTGATCTATTTAAGCAGGTTAAATTGATGATTATGCAGTCAATGAGCTCAATAAAAGATTTTTTAAAAAATCTCTACCAGATAAAACAGGAAACTTCTTGGTTTTAAATCATCAGCTGATTTGAAATGTAAATGAATTATTTTTATAATCTAAATATATTTTGTTTCTTATTTTGCCTTTGGGAAAGATTATTTAATGAATCGTTCCTTTTGGTCTGACAGTTATTTCTAAAGATTCAGATTGGGCTTAAAATTCAGCCATACAACTGAAATTGTGCTAGAATCTTTACTGACAGCCTTTGTCTCAAACCTAATGGTAAAAATATAAACTTCTGATCTCAGTAACTTTAAAAAAAAAAAGAAACATGAATGGACAAAGAGGAAAGGGGAGACTGAGAAAGTTGTGACTGGGTGGAATTAATGAGATCCTCTGAAAGGAGGTGAAAATTTAAAGAAAAGACCATTTACGGGGCAGGACGTGGCCACAATGCAAGCAAAGATTATTTGGAAGTATAGAAAGGAATGGAAAGAACTAGTGAATGGAAATAGACTAAACCCGTTTTTTCCTTCTACTTTTCTCTCATTTCTCCTGACTCCTTTGTTGTACTCTGCATTATGTTGCTTACCCAGAAAGGGAATAGGTAATGGGCATGTATTATATGTGACATTTTTAATCCTATTGAAAGACATATTTTATTTATTTATTTATTTATTTATTTATTTATTTATTTATTTATTTATTCGATTTATAGACCGCCGTTCTCCAATG
>JANHZT010001719.1:366110-390719 GCA_032468215.1 Stegonotus admiraltiensis | reverse complement strand
CCGCTGTCAAAACCGCCTCCCAACTGATAGGGGAGGAGCAGGCATACCCTCCATCGCAACACCACCATCAGCGTCAAAGCTACTCTCTTCTCCATTGTCGGCATCATCATGTTGTTGCCGCTGTTAGAATCACCGCCGCACAGCTGATAGAGGAGGAGCCGGCATAATTGCTATCGCCACACCACTTTCAGAGCCGAAGCCACTTTCTTCTACTTCGTCGGCTCCCCCCACTTTGCTGCCGCTGTCAGAATTACCGCCGCCCAGCTGACAGGAGAGGAGCCGGTATAGCCGGCATTTTTAAATCTTCTTCTGTGGCGTCTCGCGGCGCTCCAACGGCTTCCTATGCAGTCTCTCATACCCCTCTCCCCAACTCCGTAATTTTGTTTTTTTAGATGTTCCGGAGGGCGATAAGCCTTCGGATAGATTGGGGAGGGACTCCCCCAAGTGGGGATGGGGCTGCCGATGGTCTGGGCAGCCCCAGAAGACCTTTTATTTACCAAAAAAGCCGCCCATCATGGAGCGACTCAATCAGCTGTTGCCATATTTGGCGCATGCGCACCACGAATTTTATTGTATAACATAACAAATCTAGCATGAATAGCCATTAATCTGTTCATTTGGGTCTCTCTATGACAATACTCTAGTGTCTCTGTCAAGATATGTTTGTATCTCATCAACTGAACTGATGTCATCATAAATTGCTCCTAAATATGCTAGGATGATTTAGGGTTTTTAAAAAAGACCAGCTTAGTTCATCCTGATGTCTTGATTTCCAGAACTGCATAAAACCATTTTATATTACCTATTAAGCACCTGGAAAATATTCAGACGTTTTGAATATTATAAAGTCTTTTGGCGTGTTTGACATGGAATCCTTCTTTAGTTGTTTATTTCCACCACAAATAAATAATTATCTGAACCAATATTTAGGCTGCCGATACTCAGTTAAGTTAAATTTACCAAATAAATCAAGTTTTGATAATAATTGTGTGCCTTTGAAATCTTCCAAGCTAGTCATTGTTATGGAAAGATCTGCACAAATGATTAAAAACATGGACAACATGTAATGAAAAATAAATGCTTGTTATAATCTGCTGTGTTATGTTTCATCAGTTCGCATAAAATAGATACTAAATTCATTAGCCTAATATTTCATATTCTTTTCCCTTTCTTATCAAAACGGAAGTTGTATTATCCGTTTTTCATTTCTCACAAATAAATACTTAATTAAGGGAAAATGGCATCTTTAATTTCTTTGAAACTGGATGGATACTATTTTATCCCAATCTGTATACAGTTTTCTGTCACATTGTATAAATTTGTTATTATGAAATCAATCATAATACTTTGGAGAAATTTGGTCCTTTGAATTTTTTTCTTTTCAATTTTTTTCACCTCATTTTTTGTTCTTTTTGCATCGAAGGTGTACATATTCAACTTCTTTGACATTTATCCATTTATGTGCATATTAAATATAACTATTTCCAATCAAATGAATAGTATCTGATATAGAATGTAAAGATTAAGAAATTACATTAACTATATATTGTCATATAATTCAGCAGAGTTTCCTACATGATATAAGTTATCTCTTCTCCCTTCACATCAGGATTCTACTACATTTTTGTTTTTTAATTAGTGTAAAAAATCTATTAGGCAGGATTTTTAATGGCTTTTTCATTTTATCTAGTCCCTTTCTATTGCCCAATTGCAATTCAAGCCCACTATTCATGTGGGTGATAACTGGGCAACACAGATGGAGATGTACTTTAATCACAGTTGGTGTATTACTTAATTGAGTCCAATAATATTTACTAGCAAGCTGCTACATTCTTGTAGAATATATTCATCTCTGCAGGAGAAAATTTACTTTGATCCTGCTGTCCTCATAACATAAGTACTTATTTGTAAATGGTAGCCTGATTTACAATCATGCTCTCATCCTACATAGTTTGAAGAACAAATATGCACACCTGTACACCTGTAGGTCCTTTATGCACGGTTGAAATCTCTGCTTCTTGCAAATGTCCAGTTATCTGAAGATACTCAGTGCTTTACATTTTTTTTTACTTATAAAAAGGCATATAAACATCAGAAGTCAACTGTGGACCTGAAAAGATTCTTTTTGGGATAGTGTCACAGATAGAAATGAGCACCTCACTTTGATTTGGATGCTTCTGGATTGAAAGGATTAGCCAGCAGAAGTAAAGACAGCAGACACATTTTCCATTTGTTCATCTAAATAAATAAATAGTACTAAAATCAAAGCATTTTAAAATATGATGAGGGATGAATATTAAATTACAATGTTTAGCTTGCTCACTGTATAGTTGTTTAGCACATTTCAGAAAGTTAGTGAAATTTATTCACGTTTCAATAATTATTATAAATCCAAGTTATGCATATAACTGATATTATTTTGACCATGACTAAAATAATGGTGAAGACTCAAAGAATTCTTTCACTGTTTTAAATTCCAACTCAGTTCCCACCAATTTCAGACAACTGTCTTGGCAACTTCAACTGCTCTGCACACATCATAGTCAGGAAAGTACTACTCAAGAATTCATTATTTGCAATCATTTATCTCATATTCTTGATCATTTAAAAGCCTTGGTCATATCTTTTTAAAGATATTTTCTAATTTGTTGCCCGGAGAATAGAACTAAATCTATTTATCTAGATTACTAAAACATAGCAATCTAGATCACTAAAACATAGGAGTAAGTGTTTTTCTCGAAATCTTATGGTCCCAGGCTGATGCTGGCAAAATACAGGATGCCACACCTCCATACAATACTTATAAACAGCTTGCAGAGTATTGCTAGCAGTAGGTAAGTCAGTTTCATTTCATATTGCACACATGCACAATCACATATACATATACTATTTATTTATCAATTTTCTGTAACATTTTTCTTCTCAGAAAAAAACCCTCACAACTGTTACAAGAAAACAATAAAGCCATCTTAAATACAGTGTACCATCATAATAAAGTTAGCAATGTTTAAAAACAATAAATATAAAAAATTAAGTGTTCATTCAAAAAAATCCTAAAGCAAAATAACAGGTAATTTAAAAACATTCAGGATGTTTTCTTATCCCACAAATGCTTGGCAGAAGAGGCATGCCTTCCCAGTTTTCTATAAAAATATGCTAGGCAAATGCTTTGAGACAGAATTCCTACTTCTGGCTGCTGAATTATAGTGAAATTATAAGCAGAGCAACTTGAACAGATATTAAAACATAGGTTGAGTGTTTGAATGTGCCCCTTTAGGGACTTGCAACCTATGCTGTATAAGCAATATCTATACCTTACTGGGTCCTACTAGCTCATACTGAAAACAACCAGTGTAGTATTCTGCAATTGTATAATCTCATTTAGTTCTCCATAGTTCTCCAGCCTCCATATTTTGTTCAACGATAATTCTATATTCCCAATTTGTGACTCGGACGTAGCGTAAATTATCACAAATTCTAAGGATTGCTTGTAGAGATTAAAAATCCAACATTTGATTTACTCTGAGATAAGTTCATCAGAAATCACATCTCATTTAGAAAGTATATTGGATGTGTTCCTTCAAACAAACCATGTTTTTGATACTTCTCCAAAGACATGCGGCACGCAGGTCCCTGAATAAAACAGCTCTGTGTAGCATTACTCAAAAACCATGGCAACAAGAAACCACAGAGCCTCACAATTTCATAATGGCTAAAACCACAAGGAAACAGCAAACTACAGCTACATGCCACAACATTACAGTGTGTCTGTTTACAATGGGAAGTGATGCATCTCATTTTGAAAGAGAAAAAAGCCCTTTAAATCCACATGTCAAATAACTGAGCTATCAAGCATATATTTTCACCATGGGATGCACCACCATTCCCAGCAATAAATTATGATTAACAAGAAAGGCAAACTAAGTTAGGAAAATATGTCTCCTAACTAAGGAGACATATTTTCAGTGATTGTCTCCCTATGTGAATAGTTAAAAACAGGGACGGTGTTTTTTTTCTTGAAGTACAATACATGTAGCTTTATTAGGGTTTTGAGCAAGAGGCTGCTGTTGCTTAAACTTGTTTCCAACCAAGTAAAAATATGTTTAAATTTAACTTTCCATATTTTAGGGGATTGGAAAACAAAATGGGGACAAATAAAAACTGATAAGGTGGTATACTTGCCTTTCAATGCTTAATTAGAAAAAAAAAGGTTTTAGTTACTCATTTAAATGGATAAGATTATCATTTGAAGCAATTTACTTTGTTTCAAACATAACTGCAATCAGTTTCCATGAAAATCGGACCAGGCTAACATTATGAAAATATTATCATTGCCAATTTTCCTGACACTGATCATCTAATTTGAGGGGAAAAAAGGAAAAATATTATTGTAAACTAGGAGTAATATTAATTAAAATGGCTCATTTTCATTGAATCAAAAATATAACCTGCAACTTCCTTCTCAAGTACATTCTCAGCTCTGTCTTGAAACAAAAAAGGCATTCAGAAGACAATTGATTCACGGCTTAATGCTTTCCAGTAGACCACTTCATACATACTGTAACAGATTTCCTCTCAGTAAATATTTTATAAATACTATGTATTCATGACATCAGAGAAGGATAAAACTGTAAGGCCCACCATGAAGATATTACAGCCATTATACTAGAAGCATTACTGTTGTCAACTCTTTAAAGTAAGTCAGTTAAAAAAACAAACACTACTACATGGATCCCAGGAATGCTACTTTATTGGAAAAAGATGTGCTACTACAATCTTTAAAGCCTGTCCAAGTATCCATTGCTCCTTTTGCGAGGACAATGAAGTCAGGGTGGGGCTGTTTTGAATCTTGTTGTTACTTTACCGTTTTGCTTCTCCTGTAGAATTACATTCCTCTACAATTGTAACTATGAAAGTATACTGATCCACTGTTGCTCTTTTAATATCAGTACTTCCTCTAGAATTTTTTGGAAAGTTTAACAATAATTTTATCTCAAAAGAAATCATGAGACAGGAATAAAAGCTTAATAGTGCATTTCTCTATTTATTATTTTATGCATTTTAGATTATCAGAAGGATCCACATTTTTTTTTCTGCTTTGTCATCTTTGAAAGTTAAAGAAAATTCCCAAGCAGGCCTGCTTAGCTGCCTTGAGACAATGACTCTTGAGTCCTGACAAAAAGCAATGGATAGCAGCAATGGTGGGTTTCAATTTTTTTTTACTACCGGTACTATGGGTGTGGCTTGGTGGGCGTGGCACGACTTGGTGGGTGTGGCTTGGTGGACGTGGCAGGGGAAGGATACTGTAAAATCTCCATTCCCTCCCCAATCCAGGGGAAGGTTACTGAAAAAATCCCATTTCCTCCCAATCAGCTGGGACTTGGGAGGCAGAGAATAGATGGCCAGTAAGAATTTTTACTTCCAGTTCTCCAAACTACTCAAAATTTCCACTACCAGTTCTCCAGAACTGGTCAGAACCAGCTGAAACCCAGCTCTGGATAGCAGTGTTTCTAGTAGGATGCCCAAAGTAGCCAGGAACAGATGAAGAAGACTTATTCTTTGCGTCTGTATAAATTAACAAGGAAAAGCTAAGCTAAACTGCATTTCTGGTGAGTCACATTCAGTGCAGTGCAAAATTTGTAAGAGTGGCAAAGTCGGGTAGGGAGAAGGAAAGACTACTCTTCTTCTAACACCTTTCCTATTGGAATGCATATCCTCCTTGTCTCCAAACTAAGCTGAAATTTTCATTGAGCTATCACAGATCCTAGATCCTTTTTCCAGTCTGTCATTGCCAGCTCAGATTCAATTATTTGTTGCTTGTTTAGATTTTATATATCTAAACCACACTACCAATTTTTTTCCAATAGTTTACAATAAAATCAACCATACTAACACATCAGGGGTAGGTTTCAAAACCAGTCGCTACCAGTTCACTTGTGGGTGCTTGCGCACGCACAGTGCTTCTGCACATGCACAGAAGTGTCCAGGAGAGTGGGCAGAGCTTCCCACCACCGCTGCTACCAGTTTGCCTGATCCAGAGCAAACCAGTAGCAACCCACCACTGTAACACATATACAAAAAACAATTCCAGCATCTTTTAGTCAGCCATACGCATTGTAAGCCGCCCTGAGTCTCCGGAGAAGGGCGGCATATAAATAAAAATAAAAATAAATAAAATAAAAATAAATAAATAATCTTTTTTGGAAGAAAGATGGCAAAAGGAAAGAAGGAAATCTTGTCTTCACTACTTTTCTAAACACAGAATCAACTCAAAATCAACTGTTCGACAGAGATAGAGCCATTCCAAGGAAAATGCTGTCTTCTGCCACTCCAAACCATGTCAGGGGAGCCCTAAGCATTTCTGCTCAGGATGAGCAAAATGCATGGAAATTAGAGAATATATGAAGTTTAGATTTTTTGTTTTGTTTTATTATACACCATTTGCACTTGTATATATTAAACTATATTGCCTAATTTAAACCAAATAAATCATATCTTCAGATTCACATTCATGAAAATCAATTCACTAATGGGCATCTAGATAGATGTTCAGCTTTATTGTTTTTCCACACTGTTAACATCCATGTCATCTAACAGTTCAGTAGCCTCAAAATAGTTTTTCTTCTTAGAACTATTTAAAGAATTGGGTTTTAATGATCTTGCCAGTTCTTCTTGAAATTTGTTTTTGCATCTGGTTGTGTTGCTTCTGTCAAAGATTATGTTTATTTTTGTTCTTCACATTTGGGCAAAAGTTGCATTTGTTTTAAGGACTTTCTTCCTCCAATAGTTTCTCAGAAGCTCTTCCTCATTTCCAACTAACCACAGCACAAACATGCCTGTGTAACTTTTTCCCCCTGCAATTGTCCAGTGCAATAGCACTGTCTTTATCCTATCGCCACTCCTTGTTAGAAAGGTCATCCTCAGCATTGTAAAAGTAATGATTTGCCCTCTACGCAGGCAACAAGACATGGCTGTTTTACCATGAGTGCAAACTGATAGGGTTTATCAACCAGCCAGCATTGCAGTCAGATAAACCCTAGGATCAGCCCAGGATTCACTGGCTACTTTAGACTAGTGTGAGCATAGGTCAGGAGTGTCAAACACGATTTCATTGAGGGCCACATCAAGGATTGTGTTTGACTTGGAGGGGGTGGGGGGCATGGCTAGCTCAATGTCTCTCATGTCGTGGACACCTGGTGCGGCCCAACCACTCTGCTAGCGAAAACAGGCTCTCAAGCTCTATTTTCGGCTGCAATGGCCTCATGCAACCCTCTGCCAGTGAAAACGGAGCTCAGGAGGACTGCACACGGCCCTCCCGAGTTCCATTTTCACTGGCAGAGGCACCACAAGCCAGTCCTTCACTGTTTCCAGGGCAGCCCACAGGCCAGATTTAAGCATGCTGTGGGCCAGATCTGGCCCATCGGCCTTGAGTTTGATCAGGGGTGAAATTCAGCAGGTTCTGACAGATTCTAGAGAACTGGTAGTGGAAATTTTGAGTTCAGAGAACCAGTAGCGGAATTTTTGAGTAGTTTGGAGAACCAGCAAATACCATCTCTGGCTGGCCCGAGAGTATGGTGGGAATGGAGATTTTGCAATATCCTTTCCCCCAGGAGTGGGGAGGGAATGGGGATCAGTAACCTTCCCCTGGAGTGGGGTGGCAATGGAGATTTTGCAGTATCCTTCCCCTGACATGCCCACCAAGCCACACCATGTCCACCAAGCGATGCCCACAGAACCGGTAGTAAAAAAAATTTGGATTTCACCACTGAGTTTGACACCCCTGGCATAGCTCTTCCCCTTTGGTCCCTGGGTACTGCCTTCTAGGACTGTTTTGCTAATCCAGATCTAACAACCAGATCTGCAATCTGAACAGCAAGTGACCCATGGTATAGCAAGAAGAGCTGCTGTATATAATGAAGAGAAAGGGATAAAGATGTCTCCCTGCTACTTCATAGCACAACTTTTCCACCACGTCAGCTGTTTATACCACTTTTGAACACTATTTTAATGTTGTTCTGGAAGAGCCCTAACATCATGTCCCAAAGGTGCCCAACAACCGGCACAATTGTTCTCATCTGGCACAATTGTTTTGCATAGCAGTGTTCAAAAGACCCTATTTAGCTGGTATCAGTTAATTATCAAGCTTATGCAGCATTATTCCAGAGTAACACTATTATTATACATAATTATATACATACATTGTGCACTATTATTATAACTAATTAGAATTAATCAAGTTTGATAGGTTTTCCTTCTGATAATGTCCTCGACTAGTGTTTTTCAAACTTGGCAACTTTTAAGACATGTGGCATTCAACTCCCAGAATTCCCCAGCCAGCATGCTAGGCAGGACCTGAGTGTTGACATCTACTCATCTTAAAAGTTGCCATACTTTAAAAAAAAAACTGCACTAGACCACTGATAGAACATTTAAATGAGATGAGATCTTGATTTGTGAATTGACCATCACCTGATAGTTACTGCAAAAACCTCTTTTCTGTGATGGTGCCACATCTCTGGTACGCTCTGTCCCTGAAATTCTCAAAGTATCGGCTCTGTTCTTTAGACCTACATTTTTTTTTCTGCCCCGTCTCTTTCCCACTTTAGGTTGTATAATGCTCCATAAATAATTTATAAACATTTTGTTGAAACGGATTTCTTTTCTTTTTTTTCCCTAGTGTTTTCCTCCAAGTACAGGATCTGTTTTGCTTTGATTCACTTGATTGCAACAGGAATTGACAAACCGGCTTGTGCCCATGCATGATGTCGTGGGCTGAGAGAGTGACAGGTCCAAAGCTACCCAGCTGGCTTTCGTGCCTAAGGGAGAACTAGAACTCACCGTCTTTTGGTTTTTAGCCTACAGCCGTAGCCACTACTAGACCAAATTGTCTCTCCTATATTGGTGCAAAATACAGCTGAAAAAATAATTCACATCCAGCCCAAGAGTCTTTCTGATAACTTGTGTGACCAAATACCATTAGAAAGAATGGCAGCAATTTCTCCTGGATGTTTTTTTTTCTTTTTAAACCCCCCGCCCCCACCAATATAATAAAATCTAGCATTTTATCAGATCTTGTCCTTTACAAGCATTATGGAGGGAGTGGTGAGATATATATTTTTTCAGAATGCACTTTATTCAAAAAAGCAGAAGCACTATGGTCTTCCTACCAAATGTTTTCTTTTTATTAGTAAATATGAATACATGAAACCATTGAAAAGTTGTGGCATTAGTTTTTGTTGAAGACTCAAAAACCACCAAGAGAAGTTACGGATGTCGCTGATAGCATAGTTTGTGTTCCACCAGGTTTTGCTTACCATTACAAAGAAAGAAGGAAGACTGCTAGTTATATCAACTAACAGACAATTTGTACATGGGAAATGCAGACTAAGAAGCAAACAATTTTTATTATGCCAAATTATTAGGCATCACTTGCACATAATTAATTAGCTCGTATTTATTTGGTTTAAATTGCCACCCACCTCACACATATATGAAGGCAGCATACATGGATTAGAAGCACAAAAACTACAACATACAACCTTAGTTGTTCAAGGATAAAACTATGACATTCCCACCTCCATGAAAAGCACATCAACAGCAAAGATCCTTAAGCCTCCTGGCCCAAATGTCTGGGGAAACAGACAAGTCTTCAGAGATTAACAGGGTCGGGTCCTTCTGAATTTCAGGGGTGGGGGGCAGGATTTTACTCCATAGATCTCATGCTGCTGTAAGAAGGCACAACTCCAGAGTCCACCAAAATAATACTATTTGCTACAAGGGCCTAAAACATGCCCTGTTAGGTCTGGTGGAGCAAGCAGAAAGAATGAAAGGAATTAAGTATTCCTAATTAATAATGATTTGTGCTAAAGCAGGAATGTCAAACTTAATTTCTTTGAGGGCCAGATCAGCACTGTAGTTGTCCTCCTCAGGCTGGCCGAGGGGGGAGGGGAAGGGGGGGAGACAGACGCCTCCTGCAGCACACTGGCAGCCAAAATGGAGCACGGGGGGCTGTGTGTGCCCCAGTGGTGCTATTCAGCAGGTTCTGATAGGTTCTGGAGGACCGGAAATGGAAATTTTGAGTAGTTCAGAGAACCAGCAAATACCACTTCTGGCTGGCCCCAGAATGGGGTAGGAATGGAGATTCTGCAGTATCCTTCCCCTGCCTTACCCACCAAACCACGCCCACCAAGCCACACCACACCTACCAAGCCACACCCACAGAACTGGTAGTAAAAAAATGTGAATTCCACCACTGGCGTGCCCCCCACCATGCCCCGTTTTCGGCCTCAACGGCCTCCTGCAGCACCCTGCCAACCTTGAGTTTGACACCCCTGTGCTAAAGCATTTTTAAGAAATGAATTCTTACTGTGTGTCTATTCTGATTCCGGGAGTTTTTCTTCCGGAAACTGAAAGTACTAGCCAAACACAATAAAGATATAAAAGGCAAATGCTATCTTAGTGTAAGCATGATTGATAAATGAAAACAAGGAAGAGAGTAAAATCTACAGACTAGTGAAAAAATGGCAAAGATGTGAGGATACAGTATAAAAGGAATGTAAAGGTAGTTCTTTGACTACCTTTACATTCCTTTATCATTCATATCATTCATATAGTGACCATTCAAAATTACAAGAGCAGTGAACGAAGTGATTTATGACGGGTTTCACTTACGACTGTTGCAGTATCCCCAGGGTCATGTGATCAAAATTTGTTTGGTTGGCAACTGACATGTATTTATGAGTTGCACCATCCTAGGGTCACATAATCACCTTTTGTGACTTTTCCAGCTGCCATTCAACAAGCAAAGTTACAGATTTGATTTAACACGATTCACTTAAAAATTGGAGTGATTCACTTAACAACTGTGGCAAAAAGGTTATAAAATGAGGCATGACCCACTTAACAAATTTGGGGCTCAAATGTAATCATAAGTAGATTACCTGTAGTCCTAGTGAAGCTAAAAGTAAGATTTAGGTCAAATCTAAAAGTAGCAATTATTAAGAGACTTTGAGCTTCCGCATTCTTCATCCCACTTCTCTCTCATGCTCTATCCTGTATTTTCTTGTCATTCCATATCAAGATAACTGAAATAGTAACAACCAAGTATTTGCTTTTCAAATGTAAAAACCTGGATTGGGATACTTATTGCTAACATACTACGGCTTGGAAACCAAGCAGCAGCAATTCTGATGGTTGATAATTAAAGGCTAAGTTCTCCATTCAATTAATTATATACCTTAGAAAAGTATTTACATTTTATATTGGGCTCCTCATATATATTTATTATTAACACATTTCTAATGTAATCAGTTAAAATCAGCACCAGCGGTTTTTGTCATTGAAAATTATTGAAAACTCAATGGCTTCAAATTTCATTATTTCTTCATTTTAAATGTGCAACTTTAGCTTTCCTATTTTTTAACAACCCTGTGGTAAATTATAATTTTAAAAATAATTAAAAACTTAACAGGAAGGTAGTTAATCAGACTTGTTACAAAAACTAACAGGCCCTGGTTTGTTAAGACTCATGTGCCAAACATTGTCCAAAACAGTAGAGTCTCTAAGCAAATGCAGTATTTAAGCAAAAAGATCCAGGTAGTATGGAAAATCTGTGACCTGTTAAGAAGTCCAGTACTAAATGACAAATACGATATGACTTATTAATATTAGGTTCAGTTCTGGATTTACAGAATTCTTTATATATATTGTTTATATATCTGTACTGTTGACAGGTTTGTTTTGCATTTTTGATGGGGATTCTTTTTGTATTATTAATAGAAACAGTACTATATTGTAAAGCAAAAAAAATGCAATTCCAGGGTGCTCTCTGTTCATGAAATATTTTTGCAATTCCAGATGGTTTCAGCTTCTCCATCTGTGGAAATACATTAAAAGGTTTTGTTTCAAAAAGCAAAATAGCACCTAAGCAACTTTCATGTTCTGTAATGGAGCATACTGCTGTTACTACACATATATATTCCTAGAAAGTATCCATTGAAGCAGGTTATAAATGAAATAATAGAAATTTATATCAAGACATAATATATTACTTATGTATAAACATAGCTTACTATCAGGTTCTGGATCTGGATTTGTTGCCAATATTTGTATTTGTTTGTGAATGCAGTTTCATTATTTTAAAAGCTGCAAGACAGAATTTATTAGGTGAATCTTCTCCATCACATCCACACTGCTATGTTTATTCATCTTTTGTAGTTGTTAAGGGCATAAAAATCATATCAGAGAAAAGTGTACAATCAGTAATCCTACATATGGGTACATTAAAATGTTAGCTGAGTTGTATATGTTTGTCTATATTTTTCACTCTGATGGTTTACAAGATCATTTAGAATGATCTGCTACACAAAGAATATATATAAGTTCTCTGTATGCAATATTTGATGCTGGACACTATTTTCTGAAAATGATACAAGCATGCTTAGCCCATCTAGTGATCTGGGCAAGAATTATGTTTTTCTCCAGCTGTTTATATAACATAAATATGCAAGAACATGGTTGGTGTTGTATCTTTCTGTAACCAAAATGAGTGTAATTATTGCTTAACGTAAGAGTAACAACCATAGCAACAAGAAAGTTCAGAATTTTATAATAGAATCTAAACTCAGTATATGGCTGAGAGATTCTAGGAGTTAAGTCCAGACATTTTAAAAATGATCAAGGTTTAGAAACACTGGTTTATACTTACATCTTCTATAATTTCTAACAAAGTCTTCCAAGACCCATCTAAATGATTTGATTGAACCTCAGTAACTGTAATATTACTGGATTACAGTTCTTCCAGCAATTAAATATTATAATTATAGTGTATTCAGAATCTTGTTATCAGAATGCACATCTGTATGCAGCATTTCTCATAATGACTTAGGTTATCATAGTTGGACTGTCTTGGGTCATACCAAAATTCAGTTTTCGGGGAGGAATGAAAGCTTCTAAACAATTTTTATTCTGATCCATTTAACTGAACTATTACAAGAAAAAATGGGAATTAAAAGCACAGATATTTCTATAGTCCATATTTCCAGTGTTCCCTACATTTTATGTGAAACCAATAATGTGCACATTAAAACTATTGGAATAGTAGCAAAAAAAAAGATATAGAAGCAGTCCTTACATTGTCTATTCTTCCTTTTCAGGCATGAAATCTAGAAATAATTAAAAATTAAAGTACTTTAGTTCTGATGTCAATTTTTAGTAATGGATACAAAACATTTCAAATTTAAAATGTTTGAGCATAAAATGCCCCATTTTGAATTTGAAATGCTGATTCTGATTTTTACCTTCCAAAAGCATTCCAAGCTTGAAATCTGAACACTTATTTTAAATTCAGTCTTGAAATGCTTTCAAACTGGCTAAAACTAGCTTTAACGTTTTCACAAGAGTGCAACAAGCTCTCCTGAACTCAAAACAGCCATTTCACTGGACATTTCATGTTCAAAATCTTGCAGTCTGAAACTCAAGCTTTGAGTTTTCTTAACAGAATTGTGATCACTGCAAATAAGCTGCCAATCTGTTTTACTATTGTACAACAGCAATATGATTTATAAGCCATAATTTATATACATACTTAAAACAGTCAAATTTAGAACTATTGTTTAATCAGTGCATTAAGACAGGTGATCAGCCTTAATACACTTGGTGAAATTATCTGTCCTTTTTACTTATTGGCTTTAATAGCCTTAAACAATTTGGGGCCCTAAATGTCAGGCTAAATTTTTCTTAACTCCATTTGAGCCTTGCAGTTGATTTCTGAGGCCTTTTTTCAACAAACTATTAAATTAGTAGTTGCTTGTAATGGGCCTTTTGTACACTGATCGCTTCAAGTTAGAACTTTCTTCCAGAAAATACATTCTGCCCTTTTTTTCTGTATTTTCAGATTCTATAATTGGATAATTCTATAATTTGTTATAATCATAATAGTTACATACATTGTAACTAATTATGCTGGTTTAATTGACATTGGTTGTATAAGTTGATCTGTGAAGACACACTGTAAATTTAAAAGATTACGTTATTAAATAATGAAACCACTTTATGTCAAAGCTGAATCTTTCTACATTAATTACAAATTGAGATGAAAAAGTTATTGTTTTTCATAACTGAATGTACTGAAGTAAAAACTGAAAGTTTTATGAGTAACTCCCAATATAAATAATTTTCATAATTTTGCGTAATGTTTTCTGCAATTATAAAAAAGCCATTAAGGAGAGGCTGGGCATACACGTGCCCATCTAAGATTTTATGAGAGTAATTTATTTGTATCCCACCTTTATTATTTTTACAAATAACTCAAGGTGGTGAACATATCCAACACCACTTCCTCCAATTTTCCCCACAACCCTGTGAGGTGAGTTGGACTGAGACAGTGACTGATTCAAGTCACCCAGCCGGCCTTCATGACTAAGGCAGGACTAGAACTCACAGTCTCCTACTTTCTGCAAAGAGAATTATGTCCTTGGAAAATTTTTGTCCTATTATTAATCGTTCTATTGTACAGTATATCCAAGAAATTGCAGGAAAATACTCCTGATGAATATCTAGTGATCGTTCACCTCAAATGCCCAAAATGTAACTTATCCAGTAAGTGCTAGCCAAAAGTAGATCCAAATTTGGAATTTGCTGGGCTGTGGAAATAAACCTAAGTTTTTATTCAAGTGAGCCAACTAGCTCTCCTGCTGTTGTTTTTCTGAGAAACACCTGGTGTTTGCTTCAATAGCTCGTGATCCAGATGACATGGGTTGATCCAATTCGTTGGCTTTGTTTGCAAAATACAGTACACCTAGCCTGGTTACTAAATTAAGTTTTTCTTTTCCTTGTATTGCACAATACACGGAACCATCAATGTTGAGTCCACACAATATGCAAAGCACAATCGACCGACACTTTGTTTGAAACACTAACCTAGTTGAGTACGCTATCTGAACGCAGTTGCTAGTCTTGCAACTGACCTGGTTCAACATGAGAGGGGGAAACTATTCCTCTGCTCTTTTGGGGATACCAGGTGGGGGGGGCAAGGGGGGGGCTAGCAGGGAAAAAAGGACTAGAGCCTGGTGATGGAACTTCAGAAGGAGGTTCTCCAGAATTCCACTTTTGCAAGTGGATCCTATTTTTTTTTTTGATGTTGTCTCCGGTACGAGGGTCTGCCTGTTTTGGAGGGCTTGGGTTAGCTTCGCGGGCTAAGCCGCTAACCTTGGCGCAACATCAGGCCCCGCCTTTTCGGAGGAGCAACCCTCAGCGGCTTTCTGTTTCCTCCCGTCGTGGGGTGGGGGCGGCTAAGGGAGCCTTTCCCGCCGACGAGACCGGCTGGAAGGGGAACAAGTAGCTTAGAGCCTAGGGAAAGAAAATCGCCCGATTGAGGCGTGCGCCTGCGCGCGCCCAACTCTGCCTGATATACACAGGCGCACATGCCTTCGCTCCCCTTCTGTGCTGCGGCGTCGAGGGAGGGGGAGGGGAGGGGAGCGAACGAGGCAGAAGCTGGTGCCGCTGTGCGCGAAGGAGGCACAAAGAAGCGGGGTTGCTGGAGACGGGCGGGCTGAGGCAAGGGCTGCGTTTCCCTCCCCCACCCACCCACATCCATCCGTCCTGAATGGAAGCCCCGCTCGGCCGAGCAGCCTGGGATCTCCGCCGCTTGCAAAGCGGCGCTTGCAAAGCGGACCCGCGCTCAGTTTTGGCTCCAGGGACTGACACGCTGCGGGTCACGGCGGCGCTGAAAGGAAGACGAAGAAGTTGTTGAGCATCCTCCGCCTCGACCTCGCTCGCTGCCGTTAGCCCGACGGGAGGCGATGCTGCAAGCCGCCCCCACCGTCTCCTCTTCTGCTCCCTTGCCGGCCGAAGGCTCCCTGGAGCCCGAACAGCCTTCCCGCCTGTGAAGTGGGGGTGGGGGAAAAAAAAAGGCGTCCGGGCGAGCACGAGCGATTCTGGAGCTCTCGCCGGGTTCATCGACGCGCTGCTGCTGTTGCTGCCGCCGCCGCCGCTGCCGCCTGAGGCGGCGGCACTCGAATCTGGCGTGGTGGAAAATCTTTGCCCCCCTCCACCACCACCACCGCGGCTGGCACCCGTGTAAGCAGCAGCTTTTGCTTGGTGGATGCGTATGAATGAGTTCTGCACCGAATGGGCGCAAAAAGCGCCCCAGGTCCACCGGCTCGATCTTCCAAATCGGCAAAACGTCGCTGCACGGCAGAGACTGCGAAGGCCGAGACAGCGGCAGCACCGAGGGCGCCCCTAAGACCCAGAGACTAGCCCTGGATGACTGCAAGATGGTGGGTACCGCGCAGCTGCGCCCCCTCCCCTTTGTTGTTGTTGTGGGTTTTTGGGTTTGTTTTTTTTTTGGGAGGGGGTAGACGTGTTTGTGTGGGGCTCGGTGGAGGAACCACTCCTCTCTCCCCCCCGTCTCCCGCGCCTTGTCTATTCCGATCACGTGCAGCTGCACTATTTTTAAAACTGCAGTCCGCAATTGAGTTGACACCCTTTTTTTTTTTGCTCAAGTAGCGGCTTCAAGACCAGGGCTTGTGAGGCGGCGGCGGCAGGAAGGCGTGGGGGGGGGTGTCCGTTATAATGATGGATATTTTTTTTTAAGTCTTTAATAGGCTGGAGAAAGAGCTGGCGTTTATACGTGTTTCGTAGGAAAGGTTAAAGAAAGATGCGGGTTTGGAACATCGGGGCTTGCGTAGCGGGGCAGTGGACACTACAGAAGTACGAAACATCTGCGGCTTGTTTGGTAGTATTTGCCCACCGTGTAATCTGGAACGGTACTTCTACGCCCTGTGTAGTAGACCTCGGAAACGCCAGAGCAAGCACTTTCTCTGCTTCCCCTTAATTTCGGAAGTGGGAAATAAGAAAAAAATAAATAAATCCCGCACAGTTCCGCTGGCTCAATAGAAAACAAAGCTGTGAATGCACATGGAGGTGATATTAAAAGATGTGCACCCGTCTTTTTCACGCCAGAGTTGTGCTAACTTACTGGTGCAAGTAGCAGCTGTGCCTGTTGATGTATGAACTAACTTGCCACTTCAACCCCCAGGGTAGATAGGAAATTAATCTACCAGAAGTATAGTCTTCCCATATCCAAATTACGTGGAACTTTGGTGCAATTGAGCTCTGTAGTATGGTTAACTTACAAATTCATTAAGATAGAGCTCTAACATTGGAACTGTTCCTTTATTTTAAAAAATGTATTTTTATGCTAACTTGTGCAGTTGAAAAAGCTAAAATCATAGTACTTGTTAAGAAAAATCTATTAGTTTTCTAATTTCCCTATTTAAGTACTTACCCTTCTGGAATCTATTGGTTGCAGATACTTCTTAGGCTATTATTTATAGTGACCATGACTGTAAACAATGCATGATTTAAAAAAAACATTTAATGAAACTCAAAAATAGTTACACAAAACATTTTGGTTGCAATCATATATAGATTTACTTCAGAATAAATACTGAATTCGGAAGGAATTTCCTTTGCATAAACTTATATAGGATTGTAAATTGCCTTGGGCTTCTAATTTTTATATAAATGTTGAATTTGTCAGAGTTAGCTGAAGTTGAAATGCAGCTCAGGAAGGTCTGAGCCTTCATAAATCAAGCAAGAGAATTTTAGAATTACTGCTTTTATTTCAATGTGATATAAGTAGTCTGAACACAGTGGGCTGAGATAGGCAGCAGAACAGTCTTCTATTTCAGACACATTAGATTAGAATATGCACCTTCCTTCAGCAAGACCTATGTGTCCTAAAACGACACATTTACATTGAGATTTGTATAACTAGCTCTTGATAAGGCTGCTATATACTTAATGGGATTCTTACTGCAAACTATGAACGTAAATAAAGTCCATTTTGTAAAATGAAACTACTGATTATTCACGCTGAAAATCTTTCTTGGATTATGGAAATACGTGATCTGGGCTATGAAAGTTACAATATTGAATGTAGTCATTTTCTTTAGGAAATGGTTTGCTTAAACTTTTTAGTATTCTTTTCATTTTAGGGCATTGAAAAAAAAATCTTCCCATTTAAATTTCTTTTATACAAATTTGCAATTGTGAGTTTACAATATGTTAACCTTTAAAAATAAAGCCTGACATTCATAAGGTTCTATTAAGGCTCAGCAAGTGTCACAAAAGAGCTTTTGAGGGTAGTGTTTTCAAGCCTTGGTTTGGGCAGTCTGTCAAATGTGATTTTCTTTGTCAGGCCCATAACATGCTAATCTGGAAGGGAAAGCATGGAAGATTAATTTTATCACACAGTGCACAACAGTCCCTTGGAGTTGAACTGATTGGCCAGAGAATCCAGCTATGGGTGGAGAGGTGCTTCACTTTGTACAACAGAAGTGTTGAAAATATAATTTGGGGTTAGGGTTATGGCAAAATATAGGTCAAGTCAACAATAAAATATATTGTTGTTGGTTACATATATTCAAACGAAGGGATGCCATTTTATGATAGTTTGGGGGTTAAATGGTGGGCAAATCTGAACTGTTACAAAGTAATGTTAGAATATATTGTTAACCTTTTCCCTTGTTGCATACCATACATATACAAACGTAATGTCTCAGAAGAAAAATCAACAATAGTAGTTGTGTTAAGCAGAATAATAATGATTCATTTAACCCTGAAGCCTTGAATTGGAAGTACTTTTATATAGAGACTAGTACAAATACTGAATGGAAAGGGATTTTTCCTCCTAGATAAATTGCCAGATTCTTAAGGATAGTAAAAACAGCCTTGGAGCCAGGAAAAGCAGTTTAAAAAAATAGCAGAGCAATGAGTGACACGTTCCACTCCTGATAGACAGCAAGTCAGAAAATTGGGGTGGGTGGGTGGAGGCTAGGGCAGGGGGCATAGAGGAGAAACTATTTCTGGAAGCATTGTCTTCTTTCATGATAAAATATTTGGCTTCCGGGAAAAGAGAAGCTGTTAGTTAGCCAGCTTCAGCGTGTAAAAACACTTTCAAAGGCTTAAAATATGTGGAATATCTTCATTTCTCAGTGAAATTGCATGCTCTGGGTGAGCAAAGGGCAGCTTTTATAACATGCTTCATTATTTATGGCATGGTAGGGGCAGATCTTCGTTCTGTTTCAAATGCCTACATCAGCACGGCTGGAGCAGCATTTTTTTTAAAGAAAAATCCTGCTTTATCTTTCACTGCAGCAAAACATTGGTTTTATGTAAATAGATTTTTCTCTTTCTCTTTCTCAGCTTGTCCAGGACTTCAACACCCAGGTGGCTCTGTATCGGGAATTGGTCATTTCCATTGGGGATGTCTCAGTCAGTTGCCCATCGTTACATGCTGAAATGCACAGAACACGTACCAAAGGATGCGAGATCGCCTATCAGGCACACCAAAAGCTGTCTGCAATCTCTGGGTAGGAGACTCTTTCAGTCTACTCACCTGAGTTGTTTCCAGTTCTGTACAAGGTTTAGGAGCAAGAGATGGGCACTATTGTATTTTAATAGCCTGGATTTCGGTTAAAAGGTTTAATTCATTCTGAGCTGGCTTTTGGGATAGGAAAACACCTCTTTGGTCTTTAGTTACAGGTCTCGGAACATTTGGAGGAAAGCTGTGCCATTTAAAATCATTTGAAACTGAAAGCATTTTGTAACCTGCTGTATCAAACACAAGTTCATAGTTAAGCTGATAGGAGACTTTGATAGAGATAGAGGAACTTTTAAAAAATACATTCTAAAATACAAAGTTAAAGAGTGACATTATTAGATCAGACTATTATTTTAAAACTTTTATTATCTATTAACTGGAAAATAGCATTCTAAATAATGTTACAATATGCTTTCAGATGCTACATTTTTGTTTTGCTTCAAAACTTAAGCTAAAACAGCAAATCACTTCTAAACCAACGTAATAAAACAGTTTGCATCTGTGATTATGCCCATCAGTTACATCTAAGGTGGAAAGAAAACTGGAATACATTTAATTTACATTGGATGTACATTTTATGCAGCCTTGCAGTACTAATTGTACCTGTAAACAGGACTCTAAAAATCTAATAATATTCATTTAAGTATTTTACTTTTAGCTGCTACCAAAATACAAATATTTTAGATAGTATACAAAAAGCAAGCATATTAAAAGCAACAGACTCTACAAAAAGATAAGACAGTGATTTAAGTCATTAAAACTACGAATTCAGACTTAAATTTTATACTTAGGCATAGTTAAAGGTAAACTGAAAGGCGGGGGCTGGGGGTTTAGCCAATGTGGGAGGCACCATTATATTCCATTGGGGAGCAAATTCATCATATTCAGTCATGACAAAAAGTCAGGCCCCAAGTAGCAGCATGGTGGGCCATCTACTGTTGAAGATGTACTTCCCCAGATGATTTAAATGATGGGAACCTTGCAAAAGGAGGCAATGTCTAAGGTATCCTGAACCAAAACTATTCAGATCTGTAAAAGCAAGTGACTCCTTTTATTGCACCCAGAACTAAATTAGCAACCAGTATAGAGATTTCAAAATTATTGTTAACTTTGTCTCTAGAAAATAGACTGAAGACCAAACTGGGTACAGCACTTTGTACCAGTATTTCACACATGGGTAGCCCAACACTCAGTGTATTATCTAAGTGAAGCTTAGAGGTTACAAGTTGCTTTTAGGTCATTATTTAGGAAAGAAAGCCTATAATAAATGCTTCCATCTAAGGAAATAAGGGGTCCTAAGGCACAATAACTCACAATTTGCATATCTGCTCTGCATAGGAAAGTTTGACCCTATCTTATCTGTCTTAATCTGAATTATGTCTCAATTTATTTTCCTTCTATCTCTTAAATCAATAATAAATCTTAATTGACAAGCATAACTAAATAGTCCTATCCTGTTTCAGTTAAAGCAAAATTCAGAGCTCTAGTTTTAGTAGTGATTGAGTAATTTTAAACACTCTTGTCATGCTATACACTTTTGGAGATGTAATGTTGTTTGATGCAGATAACACTTAGCAAAGGTTTTAATATTAGGGATACAGAAGTACACCTTTCTGCCATCAAACATTGTATTAATTGATTGGCAACAGTGCCATTAGTTTGAATAAGTGCTCAGTAGAGGTTTTGTAATCAATTCAGCAAGCAGCATTAAAAAGATGCAAGTAGCCACCAAAAATACAGCATTTAAAAATCGAAAAGTGGCAAAACCAGAAGTCCTCAAAACATTATGCATTTAAAAGCAAGTTTGTAAAAGTGTAAGTAAACATTAGTTGTAATAAACAATGAACATCAGTACTTGCCTATGTTACAGATAATTCTTAAAACTCAGAACCTGCCTTATACTCTACTGCAGCCTATTTTAGGTTTATAGGGTCTGCTCTGATTGACAGTATCTATCCATATCTCAAGTAGAAGACTTTTTCATTAACTATCACTGATTCTTTCAGTAAAAGCACTAAGCTAAATGTTAGGCCACTATTATATCATGCTCTTCTACTAAGCTAGGAATCCACACTTCGGTTCCTAACCTTACTTGCTTTTATCATGCCATGCAGTGCAAAATTAAGCATATATTTTACAAAGTAGATGAGTCAAGTAGAAGAGAATTTGGATTTAATTTCAGTTTTGCTTGTGCCAGAATGCTATACTGGGCTGTGGCCCTTAAATAGGCATCTGTGATAATTACACAGATATGAAGTCCGTGGCTCCAAATTTGCTATTTTGACATTTTCTTTTAAATGCATGGCAGTGTAACTGATGTAATCTTGTTTCCAACCTTCACTACTGGCTTTCAGACTGCAGTAGGGATTAAAAATGCCCTTTTACTTACACAGTGTTCTGTACATAGCCCCTGAAATGTTTATTAAATTAAAGATACCCATAAAGGTCAGAAGTAGGACAGAGCCTGCTTCAATTTTCCCTAATACTATTTGTTCATGCTGCCCTTGTTTGCCAGACACCTGACCCATCATTCCCATTCCCAACCAGCCAGGGTATCATACTTGGCTGACGTCTTTTGAATGAATCTTGTGAAAGTCCTTAAGGTGAGATATTTGGATGGGCAATTGATCCAGCAAACACTGGAATAAGAGTAGCATTTCTTCAGTCTATTATCTGAAGCATCCATTTCATCTTGCCTAGTGGTAGGCCCTGAATAGATGAACAGGTTTACTTTTTGCTTCTTCAAAAAAATTGCAGGAAATAATACTGTGTTCCATTTAACGGTCTTTTTTAAAAAAAATAGTTATATACAGGTAATTTCAGTTTCACGGTTCCTTTTATAGGTTTGCTGCAAACCTTATGGAATATTACTGAGTTGTGACTGATGCGTAATGTACTAAAAAGCTGAGGGAAAATTCTCTGGTGAATGTGCTTTAAATTGGAATTTCTACACTGCTAGTAAAACCATTTAAAACTAATTAGTCCCAGTTTCCTTAAAAAAGCAAAAATAGGGATTCCAAACATTTGTGTGATTGAAAAAAATAGATTTATAACTATTTTCAAACTGTATTTTGCTTAGAAAATTTATTTTAAGAAAATAATGTGTGAACCGTAGAGAATTTAAGCTAGTGGGGTGTTTGAATAGAAAACTATAACTGAAAACATAATTTAAATCATTAATAAAATAGCAAACAGGTCAGTTTGAGTTGTGCTCCTGAGATGTGAATGCCTCAAGATGCTAAATAAGATTTAACAGTTAAAATGGAGCTGAAATTTTCCATCCATAGAACTATGGAAAGTTGGGTCGATCTGCATCTTCCCACGATAATCTTTTTATGAGGCAGAAGATGCCACGTTTCTATGGTCTTCAGCTTCCTGGCTGTGAAAGATTTTATTTCTCCCCCTTGCTTTTAAAGAGCAGTTTAGTTGTACACCAGAAAGGGATTAACAAGATATTTTATCTTTGGAATAAATGGTGGTGTATAAAACGTTACTCAGCACTGAGAAATAGTGATAAATGAAAATAAGTTTAGCTGTGGCTCAACCTGTGACACTCGAAGTAGATTAGGACAGATAAAATAAACCAAATGTTTACACAATCAATATTTAATTTTATGCTGCTTGTTGACATAGGATGCAATGGTGGCCATTGGCCTCCATAGCTTCAGAGGAGTTTGATAGCTATAGAGCTTGTTGATTTTGTGGTAGTACAGTCCAGATTTCCCCTTTCTCTTCTGCGTAAAAGACTCCCAGAATAGTTTGCAATTACGTACATGTGAAACAAAACTGCCTTTGCCTACATGCTTATAGTCTAAAAGACACTATTCAAAAGGAAGGCAGACTGGGAATAAACAACCAACTTAAGACGTCATTAAAGTCTTAGGAGTAAAGTTAAAACAGAGAGTAAATTCAACTGGGAATGGTGCTTGGTTAGAAGATAAGGGATTGGCTGTTGCTGGTTTTTCTCTGGTGGCCTCAGCAATCATTGATGATAGCTGGAGGAAGAAAACTCAATTGGAGTTGTATTCAGGAAGGAGGGAACATTCCAGTGAATGCATTTGGAGACCCAGAACATGGGAGAATTCTTTTTTTCCCACAAGGGTATGTGACGGTGGTTAGGAAAGAGGACATTCTGGATTAACCTCTATTCTTATGTATATACAAAGAGACAAACCGTGAACTTTTTCCAGAACTGTGGGGCACATACTTCAAATCTATATCTGATGCTTTAACAAAGTGAAGCATAGCTATTGCTAAAGCGAGAACTAATTAGTCCAAACAGCTATTCAAACCGAAGGCTACAGATTTTATTTTTCAGATTTTATTTTTACCCGTATGCCCATCTCCACGCTGCATTAGTAATCCCCTAATACATGGGCAGGTATAGTGTTTCCAAGAGTCCTAAAAGAGTCTAGGAGAGTCTAAATTTGCCAGATACAGAGCAGAAAGGGTTATCATGAAAAGGAAATGCAGAATTGAAACGTAAGAGGCTTATGCTTATTTTGTTTCAAAGCAAAGAAGCACAAATACACACACACACACACACACACGCTCAATTTCTGATTAGTCAAAGACAGTTGGAAAAATACTGCCTGCTTTTGCAATTACTTAATTTATATAAGAGAAACCAAATATGAGGTGCTTGAGTACTATTTCATCAAAAGAAGTAGATTGAATGGTTTTATTTTATTTTATTTTATTTTATTATATTTTTATTTACCTTCAAGTCAGTGTTGATTTCTTGTGACTGCCAGGATTGGTTCCTGCAGTTTTCTTGGCAAGATTTCTTGGAAGTGGCTTGCTATTGCCTCCTTCCTAACACGGAGGGAGTCTCCTCAATCAGATTGAACCACTTGGAAGGAACGTAGATGAGGATGGGAGAAATAACACCATCTTCCTCCTCTTCATGCTTCTCCTCATAGACTTTTCCGGACCTTTACTGCAGAAGTTGAAGCCCAGGCTGCCGAAGGACGACAGCTGGACAGGATATACAAGCAAAGGAAGTAGCAGCTAGTCTCACTGCTTGCTGCCCACAGTTCAGACAGTTCCCTCAATCATTTCAGTTGAATCAATTGCTACTCAGCTGTTTTAGATAAATTATACTGTTTTTGTAATCCTTTAAGAGTTTTATAAAAAGTATTATTGGCATGCATTGGTCTAGAGCAGTGGTAGGCAAACTTGGCTCTTTCACACCCTGTGGACTTCAACTCCCAGAATTCCTA
>JANHZT010001719.1:248326-260063 GCA_032468215.1 Stegonotus admiraltiensis | reverse complement strand
CTTATTGCCCCCACAATCCGGGTCCTCATTTTACCTACCTCGAAAGGATGGAAGGCTGAGTCAACTTTGAGCCTGGTAAGATTTGAACTAGCAGTAATTGCAGGCAGCTGGCTTTACTTTAACAGCACTTTAGCCACTGCGACACCAACAACAATATTGTTGTTGCAGCACAGATATACAGTAAATAGCAGAACTTTAGAAGGTGTAGTTATAGAGAACAGGTGTATCTGACAGAGCTGTGGTGGCACAATGGTTAGAATGCAATACTGCAGGGCTAACTCACTGCTCACTCCAGGAGTTCAATTCTGAGTGGCTCAAGGTTGACTCAGCATTCCATTCTTCAGAGGTTGGTAAAATGAGGAGCCATATTGTTGGGGGCAATAAGCTGATTCTGTAAACTGCTTAGAGAGGGCTGTAAAGCACTGTGAAGTGGTATATAAGTGCTATCCTATTGACCTTGTATAAAGTTTGGGATGGGATGGTGGGTAGGTTATGCTTGTATCATTCTAGTTGAGTATCTGTAACATATTGATGGGCAAGATGTTCAAAAATACTTTTAAGATTCACTCTTCAGTGTTAAGTTATATCATTGAATCCAGAGAAGCAACATTTGAGAGAACAAAATAAAACCACAAGAAATGATTAGCCATGTGATTTAGCATACCTCTGAGAATAAATACTCCTGTCTGGTTTTCTGTGGATGACTAAAATACTACAAGTCAATCTTGATATGAAACGAAAACCATTTTACGTAACTCTTATTTAGTCTGACCTGAAAAGAATTTATTTTGCTGAAGTTCAGCACGACTCTTAACAAGTTTGGTAAACCAACAGAATGATTTCATTTTGAAGAATTCTGCTAGCAGACTGCTGCATTCAACAAAGGCTGGATTGTTTCACAGTGCGATTCTTCAAAACCTCTGGGCATCAGGCCCAGGCTTGGCCATTTACCTGTGTAATATATGACCAGGCAATCAGAAAAACAATAGAAATAGGTTTGCCAATGTATAAAAATGGTTATCATGTATCTAACAGTTGAAAAACTGCAATTAAGACGTTATATTAATAAAGTGATAAAGATTTTATTTTCCCTTATTTCTTGCCACTGTGCCTGACGTTCTGTTTTCTTTTCTGAAAATGAATTCTTTCTTGTTTTTAATTAAATGCAGGAAAATAATGTGGTTCAGCATTTCTGGAGTAAAGAATACTAACCGATTCATAATACAGGGAAGACATGTTACATAGATTAAGCTTTACTTTGCAATTTAGCTTTACCCCCTCTTCAATCTACAGACGTCTACATTTTGTGAAGATTTGCCATTAAAACCAATAAATTGTGTAGATTATTTCAGGGACTTGCTCTTGGGGATGACTTTGCATTGAAACTGAGTGGTTCATTCAACTAATGTATACCTGCACCCTACTTTAATTATTTTAGGGTTGCTTTTATTGTCTTATTTTCATAGGATACACTGAGTGAGGAACAGTAGAAGAGAAAAATATGTGTGCTGTCTGAAGCCTCTGTGAGAAAAAGATTTAAGATGCAGCAAGCCATTTGCTAAGGAGGACTATAGGATAGGGTCAATTCAGTGATGGTGGGTTAGACAACTTTGAATTTCTCTGTCTCTCTGCTTTACATAATTGTGGACAATGTAGTGACCTGTTAGATGCCTATATGACAGTTGTATTAAATACCGGTTGCTACCATTGTAAGGATAGAGGACAGGAGAAGGTAGTAATGACAGACATTGCTTTTACAAGGGAAAGTGAATGAGCATTCATTCTCCTTGCTTCCTGGTGTGCTTGTTTTTCAAATTCTTAGAGGTTCTGGGGAGAAATCAAATATTAGGTCAGTGAGAAGGAAGAACATGACATCTAGTTCTTAATACTGTGAAAAAAAGTTAGTTACTTGGGTAGTTCTGTGAACTTTGCAACTTTAGTGGTAAAGTAGCACAACATACTTGCAGAAAGTGTTCTTCCTCCAGCTCCCACATTCCAACTTTGAGAACTGGGGAGCAATGCAAGAACTTGTCTTCAGTAATAATGTATCTGTCATAAAAAGCCATGGTTTGAAAAATAAATGAGAAAGGCTAGGTTCACATATCAAGCTTAGCTAAACCCAAACAGTGTGTTATAGCTTGATGTGATATATGAATCCAGCTAAGTTTTAGAAGACACATCCCAGTTATTTTGCACTTGGAATGCTTCTAGTAAGATCAGAATACTTCCTGCAAGGCCAGAACAGCCCAATTTAATGTTGAAACGTTTTGAATTTGAAATGTTTTGCACAGCTCTGCTGTGTATTCCACACTGAACTCTTGGAGAAAAGGAAGAATAAATCTAACTAACAAATAATTACACACTTAGCATATTGTAAGTGCACACTCAGCACTTACAATAAATCAGATATGGACTATTTGTAGCCCTGTGGTCTTGCAGACCCTAGACTGGAGTCTGACTTGTAAATTTCAGTGGCCACAGTCTTTTCCCATTTTTGAGGCAAGAAACATATAAAACTTGGTGGAATTCCTAAAATTGATTTAAGAAGGAAGAATGAGCAAACTTATTTACTCTCTCCCCCTGTAACAAGGGAAAAAATGAACTTTTTAAATAACAATGTTCATACCACTCTGTCTAGTGTACCTCCCAAATGATTAATTTGGCCTTTCTTGCTTAATACCAGATACCAAAAGATGCAGAACAGCTCCAACACTTATCTGGTAGATGACATTTAAAAGTGTCAGACCTGAGGTCATGGTTTTACTCTCTTTTTTTGGGTCTGATTAATGGATATTGAGCTGAAAAGTAGTGATTAGCTCAGACTATCCAGTTACTTTTGTAATACAGCTGCTGTGTGTATGAAAATGGCTTTTTCTATGAATAGGCCGAATGTTGTTGCTCTACCATTTTTTAAATGACTTGATTGATTTGAGAATCAGAAAAGCTCCTTTAAGCATTTGCATGTATTTGGTAGTGAGAGATTGTGCATTTTTGCTATAGAACAGGAGTATCAAACTGGCGGCCCATGGGCCGGATGCATCAAGTGCAGGCCACAGCCACCCCAGCTCCACGAAGGGTAAAATGTTGCGATACATCACGTGATGGCAACGTGACGTAGAGAGTTTGACACCCATGCTATAGAATAGTTTCCTGTGTTGATATACACGTAACTATCTTTTGATTAACATTTGTTTTATCTTCTATGTCAGATTACCACTATCTTTCTGCCATTATTTCTAACATTATGCTATGAAAAAAAAACTTTCATTGCACTACTTCAAATTGGATAAAGTAGAGGAAAAGATGGGTGCCTAACCCCCTTTTTTGTGCCTCATAGTGCAGAATATCTGGAATTAGACTCTAATGTGGGTTGACATAAAACCATGATGTTCATGGCAGCAGTGAAGATCTAGTGTCTTTTCCATTATTGCAGGCCCACAAAAAGGCTGAGCCTATACCCATCTACCCTTTCCAAGGCTATTGTTTAAGCAGATTTGGTATGTTTGTTATTAAGTCTGCAGACTGGAGAACATGAAGGGTGTGCTGTTCAACATAGAATCATTTCCATCTGTTGTAAATTCTTGTCAGATGTTGGGAAACAGCAGGCAAAGCTAATAGCAAGTGTTCTAACCATCTACCAAGGAGAAGCTCTTTATTGTATAGATTCATATACTGCTGGAAATTAAGTTGATATTTTAATTTTTTTTTCAAGAATGCTTGCTAGCTTATTATATATTTATTTTAAAATGTTTGGATCATCTTTTAAGGCTACAAGGAGAATCTATTCCGTGGAACGAAGTGCGCAACTAATTTCACATACTGCAAGGTTTAGGGCTTTGTCTTGCCAAATGGCTTCCAATCCATGAAATAGCTCCCAGCAAGGCATTTTTTGAAATTTGAACAGTTTTGAAAAGTAGTCTGCAGTATTGTGCTGGAAGTATAAGACTTCTCTTCCCTCCTGCAGCCTGAAAAGACAGGAAAAATCAGAAGGATTGGAGTGCTAGAAATAGCTGCAATATTACTTCAGAAAACTAAGCAATAATTATTATTTAAAGCCATCATTGCTGGAGTAATAATCGCAATGCTTTAGAAAAACTATTGGGCATTTAAAAAACCTGCACACAAATCTAAAATGGTGAAATTAAAGATACTTTCATCAATACAAAATATTCTTTGAATAGGAGCTATGTTTGATTGTAAAATGATCATGTAAGATAGTGAAGGGCAAATTGGTGCCCTCTAGATGTTCTAGGCTCTTGCATTCCTTTATTATTTCCCATGCAAGTTAGAAGAATAATGAGTTGAGACAAAATATTAGGTTCCCTCATCCAATGGTACAGAACCGGCATTCAGTATAGGTTTAGGAAGAAGGCTGTTGTGTCACAAAAGTTTGTGTGATCTCATTAGCCTTTGTTCCAATCAGTGAAAAACCTGAATGTAGAATTGGATGAAAAACCCTAAATTCTTGATTTAGGCACAAAATGGCAAATGACTGCACACAGTCCTAATTTATTTTTATTTCTGCTATTAGCTCTCTTAAAAGTTGGCTTCTTGAAAAAGTGGCCCAAGAAAATTTGAGATCAGCATATAATATTCCCCAAGAACACCAAACCCATGGCAATCATATAGATAGATGCCTACCTAGATTCACAATATTAGCACTTGAAACTATTTGAATGAAACAGGAATGTTTTACTGTATTCTACTCATCTTAACTCTTGGAAGTGGATTATTTATTTACCAAATTTATATGTTACTCATCTTGCAGGATCATTATTTAGAGGTAACTGCTCAACATCCTGAAAACACAGCAATAAATGGTTTATTTATTTTAAATGAAGCTTAAATAAAAGGCTGTAACACCTGCAGAATAGAAATCAGGGCTATTTGACAGATGTAAAGGAAGTTACAACCACAAGAGTATTCTTCCTTTCTGGAGTGGGAATTTTCCATGCTGACAATAGCTTTTTCTGCTTGGAGAAAGCATGAAGTAACTGGGTGTGTGTATTATCGTGTTTCCCTGAAAATAAGACCCTGTCTTATATTTTTTGAATCCCAAAATAAGTGCTTGGCCTTATTTTCGGGGAGGTCTTATTATTTTGGGGCACATGGAGCAAGATGGGGCTCCTCTTGCCATCTTACCTGATTTCCAGCTCTGTGTTTAAATATTTTCAGAGACGGCTTATTTTGGGGGGAAGGCTTATTTTAGCACATGCACTCAAAAGCCCCATTGGGCTTATTACAGGGGATGTCTTATTTTTGGGGAAACAGGGTTACTGTTTGCACACCATTAGCATAGGCATTACTATAACATGCTTTTTGAAGACATGGCATTTCATTTCAATACATGATAGTAGTAAAACAGCAACACAGATAGTGTTGAACTTCTAGAGTGTTAACTTGCTCCAGAATAAAAGCTACACATGTAATATCCAATATGCAGTTGAAAAGACAGTGGCAGTGAATTAACTATTTCTTTAGCATATCTTTTAAGTTACACATCCACAATTTATGAAAGCTGAAAATCAGTGTTAGCAGCTAGGCTGTCTGAATGTCTCAAGCAAGTTACATCAGTTTTGCTTCAGAATGTAGCCTTCATTAGATTTAGTCTAATTAGAATCATTAAGTTCTTGTCAGCTCTGGATCCTAACAAGAAAGTTTTTATCCTTAATGGAAGTCTGCAAAGTACAGCATATAACCCTACACTATTAAAATTAACAGTGTTTTTATATCATGAGAGTCTAATATTAACATAATCCAAACAGGAACTTTGTTTAATAGTGAATGGGGAGACTCAGGTAACAGAAATGAGGACTGACTTTCTGCAGCAACCTTGGATGGAGAAAATAGTTGGCAGTTTTTCAGTCTCCATTTTGCATGGTTTATTGATTCTCATACTTTAAGGAAGAAAGTTACATGAAAGGTTGCTTGAAAAGAAAATATGTCCATTTTCTCAATCATTCAGTTCGATTTTTTTATTACTAATTTATAATTGTCACACAGATTGGTTTCAGAGTTTTATTTTGGTTTTTTTTTAATAGGAATTTTTTCCCCCTTCCAGTCACAGTAGTTAAATAATTTCACTCATGGAATCAAAAGCTTTTGTCTTAAAGACATATAGATAGATTTTGGAAAAGCAGTGTATTCTATACAATTACAAGGTAATTGTACGCTTAAATCAGCAATCAGATTACGGGTATCATTAGTAGATAACACCTGCAAAAATAATTTATATTACTTTGTTTTTGCATTGGCTTCCTAATTTCAGTAGAAAGAAGACTTGCCTCCAAGGATCATTCTGAATTTTTGTTAACATTTGTAAAACACTTAATGATGAAAGAAAAGAAGTAATATTTATTTACCGAATAGCAAAGACAAAGACATTCTTCAAGTTCTAAAGTAAGTCTTCTTAGCCTGCCAATGAATCTGAACTAGTCAAAGGTGAGACCTGTTGAGTAAGACATTCTGTCAGCAGACAGCTAGTAGAGATAATAAAGTCTGAAGCTATGAATGTTAGGAGGATTGGGTTAGGGAGAGGCTTCATGCCCCAATCTGCTGAAGTCAGCCAAATGCACAACCTTGATGGCAAGTCTCTGTTTAGCATGATAGTCAAGTAATGTAAAATCTTCAGCAACATTTGAGGGATTTTTATGTGAAATCTTAGCAATCCAGTTTCTGGGTTAATATTTTTGCTCATTTTAGTGTAGAATTTATGTGTGGGATCTTGTCTTTGAGACAAGTCTAGTTTTGGAGTGGCATAGGCTTTGCTCTACAATCTCTAAACCCATTTGCTAGTCATGTCGATTGGGTATGGTTATTTGAAACTCAGGAAAACTTGGGAGAGGGAGATATTTTTGTTTTTGTTTTGTTATGTTTGCTGCATGAGCCGTAGCAAGAAAAAACATTAAAATATGCAGTAACAGCACATTTTGAATAATCCAAAACACTTATTTCTGCAGGAAAATAATAAGGCCTGTTTTGTAAAAATGTAAAAGCAATACATTTATACACAATAAGCCAAAATTTGCTATGGCACTTGTTCTTAGAAATTCCACAGTAAGATGCATACCAGGAAAGTATTTGGTAACTTCTATTCTTGTAGATAATGGTAAGGGTTTTATCTTGAATTCATTACAATAATCCAGAATATAGTGAACAATAGATGTTACAGATGTATCAACACACATATACAGCTCAAATGCTTTTTTTTACACTTCAACAAAATATTCTCAAATAGCTGGCAGTATAATCTGCTTCTTTACACTTTTCCCCCAGGTAAAAGCCATATTCTCTATCAATGGATGAGTTTTTATTAAAATAATAAATAAGATACTAAACTAGTCAGTGTGTTGTGGTAATTAAGATGTTGGACAGTACTGGTGAGACCCAGCTTTAGGTTTGCCGTCATTCATGTTTATTGGTTAACTCTGAGCCAATTGGATTCTTTCAGCCCAACCTACGTCACAGAGCTTTTAATTTTTGCATGTGCTGATGTCTACAAAGAAAAAAGTCCAAGCTTTTCTTCCATGACATTTATCCTAAAAATTTACCTCTTAATCATGATTCACTTTGCTTTATTATTTCCAGTAATGAAACAATTCCGAAGAAAGTACAACCAAATGTATAATGCTCAGAACATTCCTGACTACATTTTTCAAATGTTTATGCATTTTAATGAAGTATAGTTGAACTGGAACAATATATTCGATATATTGGTTTTGTGCATTATGTCTGAGAGCAGTATGTTAAATTTTTATGCATATACCTATACATTCTCAATACAGAGGTTAATTTTTATAATCAGCAGTCCCTGACTACCATCTCTGCTACTGGAGCAGGAATATACAAATCAAGTATGTTCTTGAAAGGGGAAATGGGATAATAGTTAAGAAATTATTCTCTTCCAACATCTTAGCCCAGGAACACACTTGATTGGGGTGTTTGTGCAGTTAATCTATTCATCTTCCCAACATCTACATTTAATTAAATAAATTTTAAAAGAAAGTGTTTGTAGAGTTAATAAACAGTCTCCTGTACAACAAGTATGATTTTGATAGGGGAAATGAGTTAATAGTTAAGTGGCTTCTCTCACAACATTCCAGATCAAGAACACACTTGATTTAATTGTTTGTGCAGTTAACAACCAATTCATCTTCCCAGGATCTATATTTCCTTAATTAAATAAAAAGAAGAAAATGTTTGTAGAGCTGATAATCAACATAAACTTTCTCTCCTAGTCAAACTATGAGTCCTATTGAAGGTATACTTGAAATAATAATAACCGAATATTTTTATTGTTTCTCAAAAACATCAAGCTTCAAAAGAGTGTATTAAACCCACTGATTAAATAAGTAATGTTTAATTGTTCTGCACAAAATATTAATTGCATACAAATCATGAAGAAAGTTCCCCCAAAATAAAAACACAACCTTGTCAATAGCTATAATTTCAATTTCAGATAATTTTCAGGAAGAATTTAAGTAGCTAAGTAACATTACAATCCAAATCAATGACGCCTTAACATACAGGTAGTCTTCGACTTACAACAGTTCAAAGACCATTTTTCACAGTTATGACCTTCGCAGTACCCACATGATCATGTGATCAAAATTCAGACACTTAGCAACTGACTCATATTTATTACTATTGCTGTGTCCCAAGGTCATGTGACCATCTTTTGTGAGCTTCTGACAAGGAAAATCAATGGGAAAGCCAGATTCACTTAAAAACTGGATTACTAATTTAACAACTGCAGTGATTCACATAACAACTGAGGCAAGAAAGGTCGTAAAATGGGGCAAAACTCATTTAACTAATGTCTCACTCAGCAATGAAAATTTTGGGCTCTATCGTAGTCGTAAGTCGAGGACTTACCTGTATTTAATTGAGGTTGGTGCAAGCTGAATGCATTGAAAAATCACCATTTTCTATTTGAGTTGTGCTGTAAATACTTAATAAGAGTAAATGTACACTACAGATATGCAAATGTTGCAGTCAGCATTCTAAGAAAGAATGTTGGGAGTGCTGACATTTTATTGAGATATTGGGACCTCCTCAGAGAAATGCAATTTCAGTGATTTCCTGTGGCTGGGGAGTGAGTGGTTTAAAGTCTATGTCAATAAATCCAAGTGCTGTTTCACACCCACAAAGAAAAAGCAATGATATGGTGTATATGCAGTCATATGCCTGCTTACTCAGAAGAAAATCCCATTTGAGTTCAGTTTGGCTTATTCCCCTAGTAAATACACATAGACCTGCAGCATTAGATTTCCACCCAGCATTTTTTTTTTGCCTAGACAGCTTAGTGACTTCTATTTTTATTCCTGCAAGTTATTATTTTGGCTCTTTGATAATTAATAAAATATGCCACTGATGTCATCTAAGGATAACATAACTTCTTATAAGTATTCAGTTTCAAATAAGAAAAGAAATGCAAATCTTTTGTTTAAGTCTCATTTTGTCACTGTTGCTTCTATTTATTAAAATGAAGTTACCATTATGAAAATTTAGAGCAAATAGCTACAGTCAGAGCTAATCCTGGAATGTGCTGTGTTAGCTTAACCCCACAGCACTGACAATGCCCTTTAATGCATCTATTATTTCAGATTTGGCTGCCTGCTCTTGAGTAATGCTCTTTAACTCTATAGTGGTAAATTCTGAATGAATTATCCAGACTGATAATCCCTGGATGTGAGGTCATTAGTTTACCCATAGAAGATCCCAGCATAGAATAGACAACAATACAGAAGCTCTATTGTATACAACAAAATACCCTGGGGTTAACAGGATAGCTTCCCCATCATACCTGTATCCCTTCATTTTATAGCTTCTGTTGATTTTTTTAAATTGACTTTGAATTCTGCTTTTTGTGAGATTTCATAAACTAGTTTGCAGATTCCAATATGTATAAATACTGAGATCTTAGAGAGCTTTGCACTAGAAAATATATCTTACATCTGTTCCTAGAAAGACAACCTTGGATTACAGGCTGCAATATCTTCAAAGATTTTTACAAAATGGTCTGGCACTCCAATTCCAAAATTCATTTACAAAAATAACCAAATTGTAGAAGTAAAAATTTCCTAGTAATTACCAAGGAAACCAAAGGAAAAGGGCATGTCGGCCTTTGTTATATACAAATAAAGATGAACGTTTAGCATCAAATTAAAAAAAATAGCAACAGCAATCTCAGGTGGCATATAAATTTAATAATTTATATGCCACCTGATTCACCTACCATGTTTTTAGCTTCAATTTTATGTATGTTCAATCTAGGCAATCCTTTTGTTCCCTCTTTTACTTTCCAATACTAAGAGTTGTTCTACAATATATTCACATATTCTGCTTCAAAGTATCCACTGGGAAATACTCATTAGTAAATTTGGTGATAATCCTATATTTAAGTAATGTGTTAGGTAGTCAATTCATAGGGATCAAAATGAAAGAGGTATTCTAATGGTGATTGTAAACTACCAGTACAGTTGCTTGGTTGCTTCAGTTTAAAAAAGCACCAGAAAAATTTTATTGGCTAGGACTTAGTGAAGTTCAGAACCTTTTATAATGTCCAGTTAAGATGTTTTCTTTAATTAACAGTTCAATTTCCTGTTATATTAGCAGAGTTTCTGCCTATACAACTTTTGAAATTGTGTAGGCTAAAGACAATTGACAGAATCAATTGATTATCATGTATATATATGATTATCATGTCTGAATACAGATTTGTCAACTATTAATTTTGTGTCTATTTTCCTCTGACTTATTTTTTTAAAGAAAATTTAATTTGTCTAAACATTGTTTTGTGCAGTGAGGAACTACGGAAGGAAGTTCGCCAATTGAAACGTGAGCTAATAAAGGCAAAGCAAATGAAAGAAAATCCCTCAAAAGTGAAAGAGGATCAATCTGAAGGTAAAAGATGAAGCAAAGTATCACTTCTTGCCATCATATTCTAATAAATAGGATACATTTCCTTATAAAGCATGCTGTTAAGCTATTAAGAAATATTGTTTGACTTCGTTTAAGAAGAGCTTATTCTATATGAGTTAGGTAAACTAAGTTTTGCCTCACTAGAATCATAGGTTTCACCAAACGTGTATTAGCAGGGAAAGGGGGGAGGAAATTCTGTTACTTAATTAAGTAACGATAGTTACTATAGGTAGTTACTATGACTATGCTTTCAAACCCCCTAGGAGATTCCTTGCCTGTTATCTTCTTTGAGAGTTAAATTGATTCCCAATTTCAATTGCTTTAAGTATTTTTTGCTAATGCAACAACAGGAGACATCAAATATTATGTTTGTTACTTTTTTCTGTTTTTGTTGTTTTATAATACGGCAGCTAAACAATCTGATTTTTTTTTTAAAAAAAGGAAGATGTGTCATTAAAAACCTCAGGAATCTAATTTAAATGGTGAGGTTATTGATGGTATTTGTACCATCTCTTGAAAATTATGAATACTGTGGTACCTTGAAACTTAACAGATGTATTAAAGATACATTTTTGAAGGTCAAATCAGCAATTAGACACAACCTAAGGGGGAGGGAGGGGAAAGCACACATTTTTATTTCATCTGACTTCTTGTTCATCAGTAGCATGCTGGTACATATAAGCCCAATTGTTCCCACTTTGCTTATTCCTTCATGCAGAAAGTAAAAACAGCAAGCCAGTGTAGGAAGTTAGCACCCACCCCTTTCCTGGAAGAATGAAATATTTTAGGAAATATTAAAAAGGCAGAATATTAT
>JANHZT010001719.1:153403-182086 GCA_032468215.1 Stegonotus admiraltiensis | reverse complement strand
GTCACTACCTCCATTTCTTCCCCATCTATTTGCCAGGAATTGAGAGGGCCAGATGCCATGATCTTAGTTTTCTTAATATTGAGTTTCAAACCAACTTTTGCACCCTCCTTTTACTTGTATTTGCATGCTTTCGACCTGCTAGGTTTGCCAGGACATGGGGCAGGAATGGGAGCTCGCTCTATCATATGGTATTTGGGTATCGAACTGCCAATCTGCCAATCTTCCAGTTGATAAGCCCAACATCTTAATCTCTAGCCCACCATGTTCCTTAGTTATCTAAGCCTGGTAAAATCTAAAATTGGCTTGATCCACAAGAGCCCCCTTTGAAGACTATTCAAAAACTATAAAGAGATTTGTAGCAACATGCAGTCTTCAAGGTGCCACTTTTGATTTCTTGTTTTGTTTTGTTTTTGTTGTAAAAGACTACCACAATGGCCACTTTGAAAATTTTTCAAAAATACAGTTGGTTCTGATGAAAACTGGTACTTTACATTACAGTGATGGATAATTTTGAACATATGCCACTGCTTGAGAACTTAACTAGCTACCAGTCCATTTCAGAGGGCCATTCAAAGCACCAATAGTACATTTCAAGCTACATATGGCACAAATCCAAATCTGGAACTTATTAATTAATAATAGGCAGCACATTTAAACATGAGAAAAAGTCTCAACTAGTCTTTGTATATCCAAAATCAGGGGAGGGGAAAGAAGTTTTTAAATAACACAACTTTAAGAAAGATTTGTGCCACAGAACCTTTCATTTTACAAATGAAACACAGCTGCAGATTTTCACATTAACAATGGGGGGATTCTTACTCTCAGAATAAGAGAAATTTAGATTTTGGAAAACTAAAAGGATGCAAAAATACAACTGGAAACCCAGAAAGAGTATCTTGGTAAGTTTGAAACTGGCTTCTTAGACAGTATTTGGGAGGTTTAGTCAATATCTATGTTGGAGCTTGCTTCTGAAAAAGAACTTTTGGCAATTATCATTTTGAAACTTTAGAGAACAGAACTATTGGCCACATTTTGTTGCAATACATCAGAGGCTTGATCCATGACATTTTGAGTTAAAGAGTAAATTGCCTGACAGTGATAAAGTGTTCTGGACTGTGGAGTCAGCTGGAATAAGCAACACTGGACTAGGGCAACATCATGTCTTATTGTCAAAGTGATGCAAACCTATCTTCATTGCTATTTCAGTACAATACTGTGTACTGCTAGAATACTCTTACAAGTTCTTAGTAGAGGATTCTACCTTAAGTGAACCAATAGAGCAGGATACACACACAACTTTTGAGTGAAGCCCTGTATATTTTATAAATACCCACACTTGTAATTAAATTGTACCTTTTGATAGTTTTAATTACTGCATAATGTTAGCATCTTATATATTGTTATAAAATGCTTTGGAATGTTTTGAGATAGATTTCAAAGATGGCTGTTTGTCCTGTCCACCAGTCTTTGCTTACTGTTGTGCCTTGATGCTCTTCACTTTCAGAATTTACTCCTTTACAAACAATTAAGAGCGGAGACATGGTCTCTTTGCGGTGTTTGATTATCTAGGATCAAATTTTGAAGCTGTCCTGAAAAACATAATCACTTTTCCTCAAGTGATCAAGTATTATGCTTTTACTCCCCCAATCCAATAATAGGATCTCCCATGCTTGCAAATCTATATAGATTTCCATTTAATTTTTCCAGCTACATTCCAAATCCAATTGCTGCAATCTTCATTAAAGGGATCAGAGAGCTTTTAGCTATGACTCCCAAGTCATTGCATTAGTTCTTATTTTAGAATATATTGTTTAGCTATAAAAACGTCTGCCAACTTTTTAATTTATCATTTTATTAAAAATCTACGTATCTATCAACTCATACTTTTATACAGCAAAGATGCAAAGACTATTCTTATTACTATTCTGTCATGCTCACAGTATATGTGAAGGAAGATAGGCTCTTATCTCTAGCCAAATGCTCAGCATCACTATGAAGGCCCTTCAGGTGCTAGATGTATTGAACATATACATCTGTACATTTGTAACATTCCTTTCTTGATGAAGGCACATCCACAAGAGGCCAGGGCACATATTTATAGCACATTCAAATTTAATGACAACAGAACACAATAACAGAATTGCAAGGGATCTTGGAGGTCTTCTAGTCCAATCTGCACAAGCAGACCATATACCATTCAGGACAAATAGCTGTCCAATCTCTTCTTTAAAACCTCCAGTGATGGAATACCCACAGCTTCTGGAAGCAAGTCATTCCACTGATTAATTATTCTGACAGGAAATTTCTCCTTAAGTTCTAGGTTGGTTCTTTCCTTGATTAGTTTCCATTCATTTCTTATCCTGCCTACAGGTGCTTTGGAGAATAGGTTGACCCCCTCTTCTTTGTGGCAACCCATACATAATTCTACTACGTTTTTCATAATTCCTTCTGAACAGCTCTGTACTGTGCACTCTTATTGCATGAAAGTTCTATAGAAAGGCTAACTACCTGGGAGAATCCTGATGCCCACTTGCTTAGATATGTATAAGTCTAGATCGTCTGACTTGGCAGCAGTTTGAAAATATCATAGCAAGGCTTTTTTAAAATTTGCTTTTCTTTTGTGAAAAGCTCAACTGTAGAGGCGTATGAGAAATGAACACACATTTGTCTTTAACTGTGCGTAGGCATGAAAAGTGGAGATGCAAAATCAACAAAGCTGTAGTCTGTTTATATTACAGATGAATGTTGGGCAATGTCCAGTTGATTCAAACTTCTTCAAATTCCATTGTGTATTTTTCCAAAGAGACCATTAAGCATGTTATTCCTCTCCCCCCACCCCCCAGTTTGAGTTAAGCATGGTGTTAAATCTCACTCTCACTAAGAAGACTTTACATTAGTTAATACTTGTTCAAGTCTTAGGTAACACTGATATTTCTCTGATTCAATCGGTACATTCTTTTATACACCGTAAACTGGTTTGTACCATAAAAGGGCACTTCTTGGAAAACAAGCTTTCCATTGTTCTGTTAAAGTATTACTTTTTTTTTTACTTACAGTTCCTTGTGTTTTTGGGTATCCTTGGATTTCAACATAGTGTGAGAATTGGTCAATGTTGAGCAAGATAATGCTTAGGTTTATTGCTAAGGTTGCTTCATATAATTGTCTGTGGCCAGCAAGCAATGAGTGTCATAATCCTTATATTCTCAGAAAAGCATTGTGGGTGAATAGTGATTTACTAGGATGAGTCACTCATGTATGGTTGACCAGACCTTGGCAAGCAATACAGAAATATTTAAAGGTCACGTTAATTGGAGTAGACAAATACATTTTTCCTCCATGTCTGCTGCAGCCTGCAGCTATATTTTTTTGAATTTTATTTTTTTTAAAGGAAGACATCTTATTCATATCGTTTGTGCTTTTTTCAACAGATCTTTAAAAAATTGTTTTCACATGTAAGCCTCAATGATTAAACAATATAACACTTGTAAAAATCAATTAAAATATATGGATCTAACAAACTTGCACATATCTTTAGCTTCCAATTTCTATGCAGCATTTGCTGAGCAGAAGGAACAAAAACAAAAATGTTTTTTTTTCTTTTATAGTACAATATTAGTACAATATTGTGATGATGATCAATTCACCTTCTCTAGTCTAATGGCTCTGAGTGCTTTGCAACTTTCCAAATTCCGAAGTTACCTTGGCCATTTCTGTTCCAGAACTTCATGATCTGGTTTTTGGGCTGTTTAGGAGAAATAAAAGAAGTAAGAGAACAGCAGAACCAGCCTTGTTTTGTGGAAGAGGAATAGATTTGTTGTTGCTTGTTCAATTTGGGAGCACTGCAGAAAAAGATCTAACCTCATCATGCACGCCAAACTTTCATTATTTTCTCATCAATATACACACACACTGAATTCTTGCTGTCATAGGATAATTTATCTACAAGTCCTAAGAATAATTGCTAACATTGATTATCACTCCATTTTCATTTGTTCCAAGCCAGCAGACATCAGGAAGAAAACTATGTAAGCAGGCCCAGAATTGTTTACCTGCTAGCAGGATCAAACCTTGAAAATTGAACCTTGAAAATTGAACAGAATAGGGGTAGAATTTGGTCAAAGTGAAGAAGCTATTAGGAGGAGGATTGAGTTTCAAAATGATCCAAAGCAGATCAGAAAATGCATCCTGATGGGCAGTCAATCTTAAAACTGTTCTGATTCAGAATGGAGCATATGCAGCTGCGTGCTTCCCAATGCACACACAAACACCAACAGAGATCCAACACACTACTGCATTTCACAGGAGAAAATATAGACTTCTCCTATGGTCACATCTGATGAACGGATTGAAAGAATTCCAGAAACCGTGTTTTCCATGCCTTTCCTAACATTGAAAGAATGTTAGAAAACGATTTATTGGGAAGATATTGTGTTTAGGGTTTGGACTCTGTCCATCCATTCATCAGCAGGATAACTGCTAAAGTAAATAAGAACCAAATTCAGTGGGAAAACACAACAGAAAGATTGAATTCCAGTGCTTCCCTATGGAAGAGTGAATTGGGCAGCTGCTCAGAATATTACCAATTCCTCCACTCTAAGTCATCTTCCTTGCTGATCAGAGCTTTCCAGTGCACAACAGGGATTCAAACACAGATGCAACATGCATCCATCCTTCTCAAATAGTCCTTGGGAAGAAGGTGCACATATGTGTGCGTGCACAGACAGCATTTTGTTACATAACTATTTATGAAGATTCTCAGTCATCCAGGTCATATTTATATCAAAAGTGGTTTTTATTTTTGAAAAGGCAACTGGATTGATTTTTTTGAGAAGACATTTTGCTTCCTATCCCTGTCACGGATAAAACCCCAAGTAACTCCAACGGCTGTCAGACAGTGTGAAGATCAGTTGACTGCATAGAAAACACAATCTTACCATCCCCTCCCCTGTCCTGTCAGAATCTATCATTCCCCCTCCCCCACACCAACCAAACTCAACTGTCAATAACTGTCCTTCCATCTCTAACACCATCCAATACAACTGATGAAGCTTGCAGGATAGGAAGCGAAATGTCTTCTTCTGCCTCAAAGAAATCAGTCTACTTGACTTTTCAAAAATAAAAACCAATTTTGATTTTTGTTACACAGAACAAAATACAAGCCACTTTGGATAATTGTGGGGGAAGATGTAGAAAAAAAAATCCATAAGCCATATTCTGCTCCCTTTCCCAATGTTTAAAAGCATATTCTTAAAAGTTATTTTCTATATCTGGAGTAGAAAACTGCAACCCCTCATATGTTCCAGAACAATTCCCAACAGCTCTATGCTGCATCACCAATCATAAACTATTCTGGAATCTAAAATTCAGCAACATCTAGAGAATCAAAGCAAATTGAAAAATTCTGCAAAGAAACACAATCCTTCCATCCTCGCCTCACCATCCTGTCAAAACGTATCCTTCCATCCTCCCACCATCCAGTCAAAATGAAGCTTCTTGGATGAGAAGCGAAATATTTTCTTCTTTCTCAGGTAAAACAATCCTGTTTCCTTTTGAAAAAGCATCTTTGAAGCAACTATTTATTTATTGGTTCGATTTATATGCCGCCCTTCTCCGGAGACTCAGGGTGGCTTACAACGCGTTAAGCAATAGCCTTCATACTTTTGTATATACCTGCTTAGTAGGGCTTTCGGCCCCCCTAAGCAGTGTTCTTTTTTATACAAAATCAGCTTATTGCCCCCACAATCCAGGTCCTCATTTTACCTACCTCAAAAGGATGGAAGGCTGAGTCAACCTTGAACCTGGTGAGATTCAAACTTGCAGTAATTGCAGGCAGCTGTGCTAGTTAACAGCACATTAGTCTGCTACGCCACCAGTTCTCTTCTTGTTCACCATCCTATTATAGAATCAATACGAACCTTTATCTTTCTAGCTTCCCTCCACCCTGCCATGGTGGCTTAGAATTTCAAAAATGTCACATCGCATTTTAAGAATCTCTGCTAATAGAGATAGGTTCTTAGATCAATATCTAATCTCATTGCTGGATTTAATGGAAGTGAATGCATACAAGGATTTCATTCACTACAGGCCATCTGAATAATGGTTCTTCAAAACACATTTCTTTATAACATGACAGCTGCTTGAAACTGCTGCTGCAGGACACACCAGTTTGCTTTAAAACATTTTCACACCAAGGGCCTTGAGCATTATTGTGTATGAATACAAATAAGTTCTTTCTACTTCATAAATGGGAAAAAAATATAGCAAAAGTAAAATAATCCAGGCCTTTTAGTTTAAGGCTGTTTTCCCTAACATGGTATTTGCCAAAGATGCTGTGGCTCCAATTCCCATCTATTTTGTTGTCTGTGAATTCTAGTTATAGTTTCAATGAATCTGAAGAGCACCATATTAGGGAAGTTGTGGCTAAAAACAAATAGCTTTGAGACATCGATCATCACAATTAAAATGTTAGAAATAAAAGCAATGCTAGTCTGTGTAGATATATATTTTGCCATTTACTTTACTTTATAGTCCAGATATATAGCTAGACAGCCATAGAGAAAATACAAACTGGTCCAATTAAGATCTATTTTGTTCACTCATTATTTGAAAGTATCACTTTGATTTGGAATGCTCAATTTTACATATCAGTGTTACACTTATTACCGGTACTAAGGAAGGGCAACAGAAAAATAAAGAAAACGACAAGAGTGTCCCCAGTCCCAAGAAAAGTAAAACTGGTAACCAAATGTCACATGTTGATAGGGTAGTTTGAATGATATCAGCAAGCTATACTCTAAAGTAGAGATGACCAAAAATAAAAGCAAGCAAACAAGAACGCTGTATCTCTCTTTTAAAAAATTCTACAGAAGAATTTAAATACGCTATTCAGTTGCAAGTCCGAATGTAGGTGTACATTTGGCAAATGTACATATAAAGACAACAGTGGCTGTTTCTCTCACCTTTTTTCCTGTTTAAAAAAATCATTTGTGATTGAAGATTATTATTTTTATATTAGCTTCTGTGTCATAGCCAGCTAAAAATGAAAAACCCAAGCTTATTTTTTAAAAAAAAATTCTGCCCACTGTATATTGTGCAATTCAGGCCAACTTTACACAGAACAAGTTTAAGGATTTACTATAGAGGAGCTTAAAAAATGTAAATGTATTGTAATTACAGATGATCTTCATGGTGCTTATTTCATATTTGTCTTCATCAATGTGTAAGCCATTTTTACTTTTATGTGGGGTCCTTGGTGATCTCTGAGCTTGGTTGTTTTCTTGCAGATGCTCCATTACACAAACTAGATAGCATCATCTGCACTGAGGTTGTTACCTAGTCTGAGTAATGAAATGACTGCAAGAAAACAACCAAACTCAGAGAGCACCAAGGACTCATTTCAACGCTGAGCTATAAACATTTCCTCTATCAATATCCCTTATATGTATGCTTCTGGAGAAATCTTGTATTTATTTTATTTATTTATTTATTGGTTCGATTTATATGTCGCCCTTCTCCAGACTCAGAGAAGCTTACAATGCATTAAGCAATAGCCTTCATACTTTTGTATATACCTGCTTAATAGGGCTTTTAGCCCCCTCCCTAAGCAGTGTTCTTTTTTATACAAAGTCAGCTTATTGCCCCCACAATCTGGGTCCTTGTTTTACCTACCTCGAAAGGATGGAAGGCTGAGTCAACCTTGAGCCTGGTGAGATTCGAACTTGCAGTAATTGCAGGCAGCTGGTGCTACTTTAACAGCATTTAGTCAGCTACGCCACCAAAGCTCTTTGAAAATATAAACATAATATTGTACATTGCTTACAAATATTGTAGCAAGAAATTCAAACTACTGTGCTTTTGTATGTAATGACAAGATAGAAGAATAAATATTTAATTTAGTGGGAATGTAGATGACCAGGCTAAGCCTGAGGGCAGGGTCAAATGCATCATCAGTTTGGAGTCGCTTCACTTCCACAAAAGACCTAAGTTTGGAGTGACTCATTGACTCTTTTCTAGCATCAATTTCCCTTGACCATTGGAGGGTCAGATTCTTGTGTAAAGATAGCATGTCATAAACTAACTTTTGCCATTTTGTACCTATTTTGTAGTTATTTTTGTACTCATTCCAGTTATTTTTCAAAATTTTGTTGTTTTTTTTAATGCTACTTTTATTGTTGTGAGCCATCCAGCAATGTGTGGAGTTGGGTGACATCCAAACTGAATGAATGAATGAATGAATGAATGAATCAATGAATGAATAAATTAAAAAAATAATAATTCTAGGGTTAGAATTATGAAGAATAAACAGGCTGCATGGTTTTGCAATTTTGTTTTTAAAACTACCAATTTAAATAATTTAAATTATTTTATAAAGCAAATCCTATGCAGGTTTACAGAGACTAAAGTCCCAATTGTAGGAGATGACCAGGCTGAGCCTGAGGGAAAGGTCAAATGCATCATCCATCATAAGTTCCCGGGTACCCACAAGTCCAGCTCACCTTGAATTCTTTCTATACTTAACTCCCGCTATTTTCCCTTGACTGTTAGTAATTCAGGTTAATATCAAGCACCAAGGAAATCAGGAGATCCAGGTAGTTCAAATAAGTAATTCAGATCCTTGTAGGAATCTTAAGCTTATGGACATCCGGTTGATGCCGCAGTGGGAATGGGCTGGAAATTAGTGGGCTCTCATGAGCCATGTGAAATCCAGCTGGACAAACTGCTGCCAGGAGGCTTTTGAGCCATAGCCGTCTTGTAGGGATGGTGAAGAAAGTAGAGGTGTTTCGTGGACCACAAGGAATTGGCAATTTCCTCACTGAAACAGAAACAGCTCCCCCAAAGCGGCAGCAGCAGCCATCTTATGGTGGCCACCTTGAAGCTGGGACAACCGAACCAAAGAATTGTGCAGGAGTGGCGATTGGACGGACTGCCAGAACTGGGTTAGATAAATGCCAATTTATAAAATTAAAGTTTTAAAAGAATTCCTGAGCTTGGACTAGCGGCTATCTGGCTTTTTTGGGGTGGAAAACATACACATGGAACAAAGAGAAGGCGTGGACTGTAATATAAAGAATCTAAGAGAAAGTCTTGGATTTTTCAAAAATTGGAAAAAGCAAAAGATTTTTAAAAGGAAAGAAAATATTTTCGGAAGAAAAAAATAATTTATAAGAGAACTTTGAAAAATCATTGGACATTTTGATAAACAATTGGATAAAATAGCCTGCTTTGTAACGGAGTAGAAACGGAGAGTGCCATCTGCTGGAGGAAAGAAAAAGCACTGTAACATTCTATTCAAATAGACAAAACAGAAGAAATAGCAGCTGGATAGAAGCTTATAGAAGAAGATAATTTGGACACTGTGAGAATATTTAAGGAGTGACTGTGTTTTACATCTGGGTGATTGTTTTATTTCCCTTCTCTTCTGGAACATAGTTTTATAATTGGATTTGACTGTTGTTGAATTGGGACAATAATTAATAATTGAAAAGAACATTTTAACTTTAAAGAACAAAGAAATAATTGAAGAAGAAAAGGAGATATAAGAAAATTATAGACTTAACATTTTGGCTAAGTGCATAGAGATATAATTGGGGAGGTATTAGTAACCCTTTAAATTGTCATAAAATGGAGTTGCAGATGTATGAAGAGTTACTTTTGATGTTTAAAGTATGTGTGAATCTTTAATAGGAAAATTCATTTAAATATGAAGAAAAAGAAAATGAAGAGAAGTTGGAAGACGGAAATTTAAATGAGAAACAAGAAATGAACAACGTTGAGGAGAAAATATTAAAAAATAGAAATTGGATAGAGAGCATAATAGAAATGGTTGGGAATGTAAAAAGAGCAGAGTGGTAAGGGGGAAAACTCCCCCTAAAAAAGAAACAGGTAAAAAGAAAGAAGGACAAAACCTGGAAGAGACAAGGGAAAGCTTTGGTGAGGGATGTTCAAATAACACAACAAAAAAAGATAAATGAAAGCCAGAAGATGAAATATAACATATAGAAAAAAATAAAAAAGAAAATTGAGAAGTTAGAGCAAGATAAAGGGTCGTGCAAAAAATTATTAGAAAAGGGGATGCTAAAAAGATCAAACTATCAAACAGATGATGGTTAAAGATGAAGGATGATGGGGTAAAAATTGGCAAATATAAATGATGTAGATTAATAAATGGGAATGGGAAAGTAGACAAAATAATAATAATAATAATAATATTTTTGATATTTTTAAAAATTAGAATGGAATTTTAACGGTTCTAGTAGTGGTAAGAGAGAAGAATTATAGGATATACTGTGATGTTAGCTAGATGAAAGCATTGAAAATGAAATGATAAAGAAATATGTATAATAAGGTAGTTGAAAAAATATATGGCGGAAAATGATTATAAGTGAATATATGATAAAGATGAATAGCTTGTCTACACTAAATTTCAATAGATAGAAATGTGAAAATAAGCAATTTGACAATATTATTAATTTTTATATCAATGTAAATGTAAATGAACATTTAAAATGTTAATTGTAAAGAGAATAACAATACTGAAATTATGAAAGTGACTATTTTTTGCAAAGAAGAAGGAATAGAACATGTTTGTGATAAACCACAGCAGATGGAAAGATGAAAATAAGTAATCTAAGAATATCATTAATTTTGATAACAATGTAAATTAAGATGAATATCTTACTGTTAACGATTGGGTAGAAGGAATTAGAGAGACACTTCCGGAAATGAAGAAAGAATGTAAACAACGGGAGTAATTGTAATTGAGAAGAAGCATAAGGCGTAAAGTGATGTTATTTAAATATAAAATTGAAAATGGTAAAAAATGATGGAAAGAAAATAATATGGCAGAAGTTGAAATAAGAAGAGATGGAGAAAAACGATAAATTTGTGATAAAGTATACACAACAGAGATAAATATTGGAAAAAATGGGAAGATTAAGATATATTATAATGATGATTTTGATTATATATAAGATGTATAAGATGTCACCTGGTCAACACTCTGTTCATAAAATATGTATGATGAAAGGAATTTTTAAAAAATAAAAACTTGTCTTTAAAAAAAGGAAGGTTAATATTACAATAAATCTTTATATACATTTGAACTGCCTGGATCTCCTGATTTCCCTGGTGCTTGACACCAATGTTACCATTCATAGGTGTCCACCTATACGTTCAGATCCTTCCTTAAAAAGAAAATTTTAAAAATCAAAACTGGTTAGGTTAAAAATGGCACGGGTTGTATTTGTAATCTAATAACTGCAGTGATAGAAATAGAATTGAGGAAGCAACAGGATCAGGCGAGATTTTTCAACACTATGCTTCTGTGTTTTTGCTTTGTGTAATCTTCACCAAGTAATAATATGAAGCACAGGCAGTCAACAGAAAATAAATGGAAAAAGAAACATAAAGTGAAACTTATTTTGATAAAGGTGAAAGTTAGAAATTAAAGTATTCTCTTCAAGTATTTCATTCTGTATTTAGTGAAAAGTTAAGACAACTTTAGAAATACCGTGTTTCCCCAAAAATAAGACCTTGTCTTATATTTTTTTTGAACCCGGAAATAAGCGCTTGGCCTTATTGCCATGCGCTCAAAAGCCCGATTGGGCTTATTATCAGGGGATATCTTATTTTGGAGAAAACAAGGTAATAATATCTCTACACCAAGATTACAGACATCTCGTTTGGGAAAGTAGGGGAATGTTCAATCACCCAATCTTCTCCTCCACAGTACCATCAGTCCAATCCCATCATTCTCCTGACAGTTCAATGACCATTTAGATCAATGTTTTTCAATCTTAGTCAGTTTGCTGTGGAATTCTGGGAATCGAAGTCCACACATCTTAAAAGACACTGAACTAAGGAATGCTGCTTTAAATTGCTAAATGACTAACCAAACAAACCAATAAACAAAATCTCCTGAAAGCAAGGTGATCACAGTCCAGAAAATGTTGCTAATGTGAATTAGCTATAGTCTACATGGGAGGTTTTTTTTAAAATGATAGTTTGGAAGGAGCAATAGGTGGTAGTTTAGTCTACTGCATTGCATTTCCATATCACACCCAAAGGCAATCCTAGCCAAGACTGAGACAGCATAGAAACATTACTTGATGTATCTTTAACCAAAAAGTAAATATACTTTCAGAAGTGCTTTCAACAATGTAAATATTTGTGCTTGCACAAATTCTTGCACAGGCATGTCAGTGAACAGATTGTTACCATAAGGCTCATTCTTAAAAGCTGCATTTTTTATTTTACTAAATTATCTGTGTTAAAAACAAATCTGTGCCTGGTGTGGAATTTTACTGCATTAAGTGTTACAAGCAGCAGAATGCATGACATGTACGAACATGTGTTAGACAACATGGAAATAAATTAGCATATAATTTACAAAAGCAAAAACAATTATAACAATGTAACAGTGTACCACATAATACTGAATATAAAATAAGAAGCAAATAATCACAATAAAAGATTTCATTTTCATTCTGAATTGTTAAGGAAAATTTTGTTATCCATAGCATCAATGAACCCTTCTAAAAAAAAACTTGGATGTTTACTTTGACTGAATTGTACTGAGTCTGATAGTTTTAACTGGTGGCATTGCTCAACGGAAAAACCAACAGCACATTGTTTAATATCTGCCCCAGAACTGTTAGTCTTCCCATCTTGGTGCAGCCTATACAAACATCATATTGTCACTATTTACGAATATAATATTTGGTCTATTTCATCATAATTACATAAATGGCTATACTGTAGCAGCCGCAATGTCCCGTGCTGTCAGAACAAATGATTAATTTTTATTCAAAATTTTACTGGGGTGGGGCATTACATATTGGTCCATTCATAATTCAAATACATTCTGTGTTTGTTTTTGTTTTTTTCCTTTTAGCAATGCAAGTCAAAATTGCTCCAAGGAAAGAGTTTCTTAAATTCCAACTCATTGCTCTTTTTACGCTTCAAAGTAAACATTGGACTCCCTGGTCATCTAGCACCAATGAAAGAGCAAAATATGCTTGCAAAAGCAGTCTTTGCAAAGACAATGTCCTAAATGAGGTAAGAATAAATTCCATCATTTCTTTCTAATTGAAAAGTCACATTAAGTAATAAATATATTGACGTCTCACGAGGAACCAGAGGATGTTACACTGTGGTATCTTGCCTGAAAAATATCCTCATGACAGCTATCTCTTCTATTATACCTTTGCATAATCAAGGCATATTAGCACCAATATATTTTCTTAATGAACAAATATACAAAGTAGTACACTCACTAATTATGTTTCTCTCATGCCTACATGTTAACTCCTAAATGTGTATTGTTTTCCTTCCTCATTCATTCCACTAACAGTTGTGTGCATTGCAACTGAGCAGTAAATAGCTCTGGGTAAGGCAAGATGCCAAAAAGGAATTCTGCTCACATGTATGTGGAGATGACTGTCAAGAGGTAGCATCTGACAGGAGTTTGTTGGATATGATCTACAGAAAACCCTACAGAAGGATTGTCAAGATTTCTGCATAGCACAAGTCTCTCTCTCTCTCTCTTTCCTGTTAATTCACATTAGTTAAGTATCATTCAACACATTTGGCTTATTGCAGTTCGTTAAATATATTGACACATTTAGATACCATAACCTGTTAAAAAAACTTGTCTCATTAAGAATATTATTTTATAAAAGTGCCATTTAACTTCTAGTATTAATACAAGGTGGTGTTGGTGTTCACATCATCATCTCAATTGCACTACAACAAAGGAGGCAAACTGGTCACAAAAGCACATTCATCAAGGACCTGCTGCAAACTGCAAGTGTTCAAGTACAATATAATAATATAAACAAGTACCCACTTTCCTTATCTCTTTGTTGTGTCACTGACAAAGAAGGGAATAGGAGTGGGGGAAGTATGGCCTCCAGGCTTAGCTCACAATGGATTTTGGAATCTGTTTTATCCAAGGAGCTTGGCTTCACATTTAGGTACATTTCAGAACATTATTAGATTGATATAGTGAATATAAGAGTTATGTACTCCAACTTAAAATATTTTTATCAGTTATGTACTTTTTGGTTGTTTATTTTGTAACTGTCCAAAAGTGAGAAAACTCATTTTTTTTCTCTTCTTTGCGTTGTCTCATAAAACATTCTTCTATTGTTTCAGTGAGGAAGGAAATGAACATCCAGAAGAGTTTCAGCATGATTATTAGAAGAGACTATTCTCCACTATACAGCCAGTTCATCATTGATAATTACACAGTAATTAGTTGCTACAGAGATGCCTTTCTGTAACTGAAGGGAGAAATGGTGATTTGAGAAGATTTGTTTTAAGCATTCTCTACATAAGTACTGAAATAGTAGTAAATACGTTCTTCACAACTGGAGTATGAATACATTCCCTTTAGTAAAAATCCTGATGTATTTGTAAAATGGCAAAATGGCTATAAACCTGCAGCACATATTTATTGTTTGATGCAATTCGGTACCTGATGCATTTTTAATAGCTTTATATATGGCTCACTGCAGTCTTCTGGAAATATGGATTATCTTTTAAAGAATTAGATGAAACAAAGGAAAATATGTTTGTTTTACTTTGGATTTATAATTGCTTCTAAAATAATATTCCCAAGCCCACTTCTTTACCATAAGTTGTGGTGCTATATAGTAAGATAAAATAATTATTAATTATAAGCTATGACAGGGTTTTTAAAATTCTTCTTTACTTCTATAGATGACCAAACCATAACAACTACGTTTTAGCAATATTAAATACAAATGGATTCAGTGTCACTTCTAGGTCCATAACAACAATTATCTTAATGGTCCAAGGAGGTAAACAGGATTTAGTTGAAAGTACACATATGTTCTCTATGTACTGGGTATAGTTTTCCATTTTGGCGTTGCCTCCTTATACTGTGTCCAGCACTTTGGATGAATAAATCCCACTTCACAGAAGTTAAAATAACTTTGCAATTCTGTCAGCTGGAGCTGACCAGTGGTTATATTTTCCACAGGGTGATGAATGTAGACTATCTGACTGGTTGCACTGTGCAGAAATCTTAGATGGACACATTTGCACAATGAAGCAATAAGGCACTTTCAGTTTCTGCGGGTCAATGTCCTTGGCAGGTCTTGCAGCACATCTGTCTGAAGTACGCTCGACTGCAGAATTTGAACTTCAGCACCAGTGGGCAATAAGCCACTTTGTTCACATCTTTGCATTCTATTTGAGGTACACAATGATTATATTGTTACATACATTTAAAACATGCATAATGAGAAACGAATAGCATTGAATAAAATGCTTCTTACTCTTATTCCGCTAGAGCTTATCATCTACAAAATAATGTTAACATTCAGAAAGGGATTTGGTCAAAAGTTTAGTATTTTCTTGAAAATCCATTCCAAAATGAATATTTCCACATAGCTTAATCTTTGAATCAGACTGAAACAAAGCCTAAATATATATACAACTGTATTTGCTCAAACTCATCTTTTGTAAACTGGCTCCATTCAGGCCTTTTTCTGCTTCCCCACCCACCCCCACCCACCTACTGATGACATTCAGACTGCAACTCTTGCTTGTGTTTCTTTGTAGCACTTTATATACTCTCATGCTACTAAATAAATAAATCTCTAACTAGATTTAAAGAACAGGTAGTCATCACTAAAGGAGCTTTGGATTCATGCCACCAGACAAAACCTGCCATTCAAAAGAAGAAAACATCCTATTTTCAACTTGGTACATCAAAGCACACCAGAAGTAGCTTGTGCTCAGCTACTCAGCCAAAATATATCAAGACAGTTTTTATAGTTCTCTCATAACAAGACATAGAATGTAGGGCAGGTGCATGAAAATGAATGTGCCAGCATACTGAGAAAGGAGCCAATAAGCTAAAACTAGGATATAGCTAAGGGTGGGTAAATGATTTGGATCTGGTTGCAAATATATTCTTTAGTTTTGGTTAAAGCCAATATGGAAAGGTAAAGCTGAGGGAAGACACTGTTCTGGCTAGCAGGTGGATTGAAATGTCTTCTATTTAATTATAACCAACAGTTAGTTATCCTGAAGCAGATGGAAGAAAATTTGTATGAACATATTGTTAAGACTGGAAAGAATGTTTCTAACAAAGTCCATACATTAGCTATTCCCTTTCTGATCAAAGTGATCTTCAATTAACTTCTATGAAATATTTAAATCTGAAAAACCAATTTTCAGCTACTGAAATATTTTAAAAGACAAAGCAACTAAAAAAAATTAACTCCTGTACAAAAACAGGATAAAATAACAGCAAGGTTATCTTGATTTTATGGATGTCTCCCTAGGACTAAGAGACAGTGATTGGCCCAAGGACTAGAACTCATAGTCTTTCAGTTTCTAGTCTGGCCCTTAAGCACTAATAATAAAATTCTCTAATTTTCCAGTTAAATATTTAACAAGAGTTACAACGGACGTTAAATGTGATGAATTGTCACTCTTAGATAACCAGACCTTTTGTTTATGTTCATTTATGAGCTGAACTTGCCAAAGATGAAACTGATAATTTCCTGTTTCAAACTAGCCTGTTGTTTAGACTTAAATTAAAAGAATCTTTAAAAGAAATTAAGTCAACCACAGCATGGACTCCAATCTGTATCAAAGAAAATTCTTGGGCACCCACGGACACCATGCTAAGTATTCAGGTAATAAAATTCAATCTGAATATTATGATTTATATTAATATTTTTAAATGTTAACATTAGTAAAAGCAACTTTACCTTCTGCATTAGAGACAGGGGTACTGTCACATTTGCTCTCACATTGCTGCATTGATGGAGGCCGAAGAGTATCAGGGCAATCACTGGAACCTTGCCCAGTATATGAGAGACACTGCACAGTTCTCATCTGTTGCCCAAGACCACACTGTGCAGAACACTATGTCAGAAAAAATGGAAAAGGAAGCGGTGGGGGGAACAAATGTCAAAGTCTCAGTAACTAAAAAAAGCAATAAGATCCTGAACTAACTTACAATGCTTGTGGAAACACTATATAGGATAGTGGTAGAAAAGTCTGATTAGAGCTACATTGCACAATGTAAATCAGCCAGTGTACAGGTAGTTCTCAGTTAATAACATAATTGGGACTGAAATTTTTGTTACTAAGCGATGCGGTTTTAAAGTGTAATATTGCATGACTGTGCTGCTTAGCACCACCAGTTCCAACATTTCCGGTTGCCGTCATTAAGAGATTACTTTTGTTAAGCAAGGACATCACATAGCTGCCATTTGCAACCATCTGCTGGCTTCCCAAGTGATCTGATTTGTAGGAAGCCAATAAAGGAAGTCACAAACGGTGACCACATGACTGTGAGACAATGTGATGTTGTAATCCCAGCCTGGATGCCCAGATTGCAATCACATGACTGTGGAGATGCTGCAATGGCTGGAACTTTGAGGACCAGTCATAACTACTACTTGGTTATTAAACAAGTGGTTGTTAAGAGAGGACCACCTGTATTTTGTTTCTATATTAAATACCTCATTATTCTGTTTCTTCCAGAAGCAGCTTTCAGTTAAATATACTTTCTTTCTTTTTTAAAATAATTGCTAGTTAGCAGCCTCATTAAATGAGATGGAAAATGTGCTGTTTGTTAGTAGATATATCATAGACTATGACGTATCTATTAACAAACAGCACATTTTCCATCTCATTTAATGAGGCTGCTAACTAGCAGTTAATTTATTTATTTTTGCAAAATGTTCTTCCCATTGCAAACAAAAAACATCTATCGTATACTATGAATTGAGAAGATGGTGTATTATAGAAACAAAGTATTAAGACTGAGTAATGCAGCCATAATGATATCAGGCGAAGATATCTGCAAACCACCATTATAGACTTATTTCATGTGGTGACTATTTGGAAGTCTCAAAGAATATCCTTTAAATATGGCAATGTGAAATAATAGGAAACTTTTATTCTTATATCCATTTCTGAGATCTGTGAAATCACGCCCAAGTTTATTTTTCCACCTAAAGTCATTTGAGGGAACCATTATAGAAGCCGATGAACATATATTATTACTGAAAATGTATTCATAAGTGTTGTATGTTAATTATTGTTGCAGCAGTCTCACATGTCTAGTCCTTGAACTTCAGTACCCCTTTAGATATTCAAGAAGCCTGCCTACGTTACCTGTCCCCAGTCTCCTGTGACCCATCGTGGTGGAGGACACCTGCCCAAGCTGCAGCGCATGCGTAGAGGTGGTTTGTTTTCTTCTTGACAATGTGCAACTGGAAATGTTTTTGAAAGATCGCTGCTTTTGCAGAGAACAATACGATGCTTAAAACCAGGTCCACATTTTGGAGTACACTAAAAGCCAAACACACACGATTTTTAGAATCAAATGCTTTAAATTGTGGAAAGCTGAAAACATTAACAACATACCCCTATTAAAAAGGAAAACCTATAGTACAGGAGTGTCAAACTGATGTCGTCACAGTGTCATCATGTAAAGTGTAAACTATTGAAAAATATTTTAAAAGTTCTACATCAAATGAAATGGTTAATTCACATGTAAGGCACAATAACGTATCGGCAACTCTACCTTTACCTCTACATTGAAGTATGTTATTTAATAGGTAGAATTAAGTCTTTAAATCTAGATTGACACATACAATTTCCGTTGGTTTTATTATTTATAAGAATGGGTTAAATCATACAAGCAAAGCAAAGTGTCTGTTCTATGGATTAAAGAATAAAGAATGGTGGATGACATTACTTTGTATCAGTTTTAACTTGTTTCATGATAAATTGGGATTTTGGGAAAGGGAACTGGAGAAGTACCAATACTTTTGGTCATATCTGTGTTTTTTGTAGATAGAGAGTTTAGAATTTTAAGTTTTCATTAAAACCATCACTTTATGTACTAATCATTCTGTCTGCTGATAGAAACTTGGATAGGTTTGAATAAGGATAAAATAAGTGAGGTAGATGGGGGTCTCATTTCCAGTTAAATAATGAAGAAATTACTAGTTGGGAATAATTTTTTCCTGCACTTCAGTGCCCTGCCCCTCCTATTCTCATAATTCTAACTCAATTATGCAAAATAGACACTGAAAAATAAATTATTAACACAAGTGTAATGTTACGATACTATAAACTGCTCAAGAAATGTTCAGTTAAGGAATAATGTGGAATTAAGTAAATATAAATTAATTCAAATTCATGAAATATACTATTTAATACTGTATACAGAATCAGCTCTTTTGAATTAATATTGATTAGTATTGAGTTTAGAATTTGGATTATCAGATAACAGAATCTAGTTTTTTCACTATGGAGTAACAAACTTCTCAATATATGGTTGAAGTACTAAAGGAATGTAGCTGAAAGAGTATTTGCTAGTATGACTCCCCATAAAATGCCAGGTACAAACTACATACAGGAAGTCCTTGACTTACCACCTCAGTCAGGACCAGAAATTCTGCTGATAGGCAAAGCAGTTGCTTATCAGTGAGTCATGCCTGATTTTACTACTTTTTTGCCATGGTTGTTAAGCAAACTACTGCAGTTGTTAAGTGAATCACAGGGCCACTAAGTAAATTTAGATTCCGCCCCCCCCCCATTGTCTTTTCTTATCACAAGCTAACTGGAAGGTTGCAGATGATGATCACATGATTCCAGGATGCTGTAACATAAATAAATGCTGGTTGCCAAGCACCCACATTTTGATTTCATGGGGATGCTGTGACAGGTGTAAGTGCAAGGACTGATTGTAAGTCACTTTTTCCAATGATATTATAAATTTGAACAGTTGCTAAATGAATGGTTGTAACTTGAGGACTAGTAGTAGTTCCATTCGAGTTTTACACTAGCATGTTGTGCAACCCCAGACCATGCATAATTTACAGAAGACAAATTTGGGAGTGCTGGACTATATCACATTTAGTAAGTTAGAGTAGCAAGTTAGATTCATTGTAATATATCTTGTTGCAGTATTGATGTGTGTAAAGTGGTTACTTAGGGAATTTTCAAGATCACTCACTTCTGACCAATCCAAAGGAACCCACTGTGGGGGACAAGATTGATTGTTACAGGACTCCTTTTCAACTGGGTGATGTGTTAAACAATGAGTACTCTCCAATGTCTCTTCTTCTGAAGGTCCAATCTTCCTGATACAAAGAACAGTTCGCGATCTCATTCCTCCATCACAGGTCTTACTGCATTCTGACCAATCACCTATAAACCATCTATCGACAGAATATTAGAAGAAATTATTAGTTCAAGAAATGAACTGTTTATCCCTACAACGTGAATGTGTATAACTGAAAGTATAAGAAAATTACATACTGCATAAAAATATATAATAGTTCTGATTCAATAAATCAGAATTTTAGTCTCAATTATATAATGCTGCCAAATGTAACTGAGGAAGAAATGAATATATTTTACATAATATAGCTTCCCAAGATTTATTCTAGTGCTGCCTATCCTGCATTAAATTTATTAAAACAAGAAAAGATTTATCCTAAATGGTTATTCTAGTAGCATAACAATCCTACAAACTATATCCTGCAGCACTGTCATCTGGAATTTAGATAAGGATATTACTCTTCCAGAATGGTTCACAGAAGTTGCTAGTAAAGAAAAGCCATCTAACTGGCTTTCTACAGTATTTGCAACCAAGGAGATAGGCAGGAGGGAACAGTGAATTCTCAAAAGTTATTTTAAAAAGTGCTAATTAAATTAGCATTACATTATTTATATTTTATTTATGATTAATAAAATGGCAGGTCACTCACCTGCATTAGCAAGCCACAAAAATAACATAATTTCATTCATTCATTGAAAAGTTATATTCAGAGCTGTGGTGGTACAGTGATTAGAATGCAGTATTGCAGGCTAACTCTGCCAACCGCCAGCAGTTTGATTCTCACCAGCTCAAGGTTGATTCAGCCTTCCATCCTTCCGAGGTGGGTAAAATAAGGACCTAGATTGTTGGGCCAATATGCTGACTCTGTAAACCCCTTAGAAAGGGCTGTAAAGCACTATGAAGTAATATACAATTATTATACTTATAGCAATAGTACTTAGGTACTATTGCTATACATATAATAATTGTTCATTGGATCCTGCTCTTAATTCAATTTTGGACTAATTTCCCTGTGGTTCCATTGCAGTGCTTTCAGTCTGGAGATATAAATAATATGGAATAGAATAAAGAAGTACTTACTCGGGTGGACAAGGCTCAGTGTTGCAGGTTCTTTGATTTTCGGGTAATTTACTATCAGGATCACAGTAATTGTTTTGGACTACAGAGCTGTCATCTAGCCTTTTGCATACTATTTCTTGTTTCTGCATACCTTAGGAAGGAGTAGAATGAAATCGGTTTTTATTTTCCCCCCCTTATTTTAAACCAAGCAAATCTGTGACCCTGTAGCTCAGTTAAGTCATAGACTATAATCTACCCAGGATTCTCTGGCCTTCATGATTTTACTACTTTCTTGAAGGTATAAAAAAGGAAGATTTCAAGTCCCTGCTAGATGGTTGTCAGCAGCATTCATCTCTAGAGATGCCCTATCCTGTTTTATCAGTTGAAGTAAACTGCAAATTCAATAGAGGTACAGCTTCTGTACTTTCCTTTCCACAGTTTTTTTTTTTTGCAATTTAAAGTTGATTTCAGATATCTAATTCTTACTGCTATACATCAAAACACATTAGTCAGTAATTTTATTTTTTATTTTTCATTTTAATTGATGTGGTAAATAAAAGCATTAAAAGTAGTAAAAAAACATGTTTTTGATTAACTGATCAAGATGTCAACAATTACAATGACCTGTCTGGAAGCACACTTCAACACACTGTGTATTTGTACTGTAGATATATTTCTGAGATAATGATTTCTTAATCAATATCACTCTAAGCAGAGATGTTTCCATTTGCAAAAGAAAAAATAAAATAGAAAAACTAAAACATTTGTTTTAAACCTTGAGTTTCTAAGAATGTCAATTAAATGGTTGGATTAAGAAATATCAAAATCTATCTTAAGTTTAAATGAAAAAAGTAGTCTTGCAATACATTAGATCAATTAATAGGGAATGAAACTGGGAGAATCTGAAATAGTTTTTTTGATAAAATATTTATCGGTCTTTGCTCTACCAAACAATAATGAAACTCTATTATTACAATTTAATTCCTATTTTAACGTTTTCCAATATTTTCCAGTATTTTCTTAGTATTACTTCTAATATCTATCTGAAATAATAAGAAATCATATTAATTTCATGAATTTGTTTTGGGATAATTCTTTTGAGTGTCTTAAAAAAACTAAATGCATAGTTTGCAGGTGAATTACACAATGTTAATACTTTAAATATTCTTATTTTTCCTAACATTATTTCCTAATATTTCAACAATCACAGCAGGTGGCAGCATCTAGCTGGCCAATATTGAAAAGCTAAGCAAGGTCAGACCTGAATAGAACAGTCATTTTTCATATAGGAGCTCTTTATATAACACAGATTTGTTCCTAATAATTAATAGAGAAATGATGTCTATATAGCACAAAGCACAAGGATGTCAGACAAAATTAAAGATGGCAGCCACAATTATGGATGTCAGACACTTAGGAAGAATTGTTGTACTACTTGTCAAGGATGATGCTCGTTCTTTGGATGATAACTATGAATGGGTAAGAGTGTGGCTGTTAAAACTAACATTAATACTTGAGGTATGATGACTGATAACAGTGGCTTAGAGGCAGTGGTGGGATTTAAATAATTTAACAACCGGTTCTCTGCCCTAATGATTTCTTCCAACTGCTTCAGTTCATCAAACTGCTCAGAAAGTTAACAACTGGTTCTCCCAAACTGGTGCGAAATGGCTGAATCCCACCACTACTTAGAGGTGCTTCCAATAATAAAATAGTAATTTTAGAAACAGCCAGATCAATAATGGGAGTCATATATCAAGCAGTGAAACAACTCAGAATCTAGACTTTTGCACCAGTACTAAAACAAGTCCAATAACAAGGAGACTAATTTTGGAACCAAAATCTATCATCCATTAGAATGGCCAATAGAATAAAGCACTAGATATTATTATAATGTCTTTAATCCACAGACTTCTGTGAATTTTTCCTTCAAAAGAGAACCCCAAGTAGTAATTGTTTTTTCAAGTAGAATACTTAGTAGCTGAGAGGGCAGCAGTAGCAGTGGAGATAGGGTTGATTAATTCAAAATTTCAATGATGGCAGTTTTATGATATGGGCAAATGGGACTTACCCTTAATATAAATGCTAGATTTTATAATGGGATTCACCACTGCAAAGCCAAATGCTGCATATTTTATTGTATATTCCCCCTTTAGATTCTTGAAAATGAATTAGTTGATATTGATAGGACTGATAATATTGAGGCTAACGTCATCAGTACCAATGGTTAATTTAATGGTGCCTTTGGTGCCTTTAAGAAAGTATTAAATGTAAATGCCATCTTGTTAGTGGTTAACAGGTGAGCACAGAAGTATCAGACTTAATACTTAAAGCATTCTTCCCACAGCAGATTCCACCAATGGGTGAATTTATTATGCCATGCATGTTTAGTGAAAGGTCTGGCAACTGACTCAATTGTTTACAATTAAGCTCAAACACAGTACCATAAAAAGTGTCCCTCTGGTGGAATATAATTTTCATACCTATGAAGTAGGCATTAGAAGCATATATGATAAAGCACAGGGTGGGATCCAATACTCCACTACATAATCCTGTGATTCTATCATACAAAACATTTTTGCTATTACATTGCTATCAGAAATATGCTGGGACTTCTGAAACATAAAATCAGATTATGGAACATAATTTCTAAATTAAATTGTTGCCCTTCTCAGAAAAGAATGGAATATATCATACCAGAGTTCAAGGACCTCTAAACGTGTACGATCTTGCCCAAATGAATATATGATGGTATATAGTTAAACAAGACTCAACCTCAAAGTTTGGACATGTCATTGAGGCTGGATATACAGCTCCAGCTCCCACATGGGGTGTCATCCTGGAAAATATCTTGCATCACAAATTGTTTGATTAGAAGCAATCTTTTCACATCTTATTTATCCCATTTATATTTCATTTTGATTTGTGTGTTAAAATATTTTTCTCAATCTTGGCAATTTTAAGATGTGTGAACTTCACCTCCCCAACCAGCATGTTGCCTTGCGAATTTTGGGAGTTGAAGTCTACACATCTTTAAATTATCAAGAATAAAAAACACTGAAAAAAGATCATATCTATCAATTTCTTGTTTTGTCTTCACAAGAACACTGTTTTTTTGGGGGGACCAATGACTAGTTGAAAACCACTTCTGAAACCATTGCCTCATTCCCATGGCAGAGAAAGTGCACATGGTTATCCAGCTGGCTTTGTGCCTAAAATGAGACTAGAACTCGTGGTCTCCTGATTTTTAGCCTGATACCTTATCTACTACACCAAAGTTGCTTTTGTGTAGCATAGGTTAATGTGTAACTATTTTATAATTTAATCTAAAGCCAATGTTTTGTTATATAATTACAATAAAGCCAACAAAGAATATATTTGAGGAGCAAATTGCTAACAAAATATCTTTAGCTTTGTCAGAAATAGCAAACAGATTAAAGGATTGCTCATATTAATATCAAAGTGGCACAGTAGTAAAAAGAAAGACAAGCAGATTACAGAGAATCTGAATCAATTATTTTAACATATACTGAAGAAACTGAAAAATTACTCAGTCCCAAACCTAGATAATAACCACATAACAGCTACTGTCCGATACCCTTGAATTTAAAACAATCTAGATTTATCAACTCACACTAAAACCGATCCTCAAGCAATATATATATTGTTTATTATTTAGCATATGGCATATAATGTCAGGAAAATCTACACATGCTAGACACAATGCAGTCCTGACAGCCTAGACTGCTAGTTCATTTTGTTCAGGGCTTGTGTGCCTATTGCAGGAGGTGTGTGGTGGGGGGAGGCGAAGTAGCTTTACACCAATTAGCTGGCAGTACTCAGGTTGCTGGCTGTTTCAGGCTCCTCTGCTGGCCTTTTCTCACCTTGCCTTGTGCTGTGATGCATCACGTCCAGCACTGGCTTCTATTTTCTGCACATGCGAATGCAGCTAAGTTTTTCCCACTGAAGTGGTACCAATTTATCTACTCACAATATTGCATGCTTTTGAACTGCTGGGTGGGCAGGAGCTAAGGATCAAGAGATGAAGCTCACTCCATCTCATAGAGCCAGGCTTGAATTACCAGAGTGCAGAACATTTCTGCCCAGCAGTTCCAGTGTCATTAAGCCACTGTGTCACCATGTCCTCTGTATATACTTTGTGTGTCTATCTGTGTCTTTCTGTCTACATACTGGCCAGAACCATGCTCCAAAGCTAATATTAATAAACCTAATTTCTACCACTGACTTCAATTATTCTTACTCCCAAATAATTATGCAAAGGTGATGTTCTACCTTGGGGGTGTCAAACTCAAGGCCCAGGGCTGGATCCGGCCCACAGGGTGCTTAGATCTGGCCCACAGGGGCTGCCCTGGAAACAGCGAAGGACTGGCCCACAGTGCCTCTGTCAGTGAAGACGAGCTCGAGAGGACCTCAGTTTTCGCTGGCAGAGGGTTGCAGGAGGCCATCGCAGCCGAAAATGGAGCTCAGGAGCCCATTTTCGCTGGCAGAGCACTCGGGTCACCACAGGCATTCTCAACACAAGTGATATCAAGCTGGCCATGCCCACCCTGGCCATACCCACTCCACTCCCAAAGGTCAAACACAACCCTGATGTGGCCCTCAATGAAATCGAGTTTGACACCCCTGCTCTACCTAATCCAGTGGGTCTTCTAAATCCAGTTCCTTCATGCAAACTGAAATGGAAGCTACAGAAAAAATAATTTAAGTACAAAAGAAATGAATCAACAGAGTTCTTAGTGCTGGTTCAAGCAGTAACATACATCTGTATGGTCACTCCATAGTAAGCATTAATCAGCTTTGTGGTGTTATTCTGAAATAAGTATATTTAAGACTTGTTTTCATTAGCTGCATCTCCTATTTATTTATTTCTTCTCTTTCATCAGGGTTATCCTATTACCATGTTTTCAGGAAATATAAGCTCAACACTTCCACAGGAAAAAGCAAATAAAACAAAATCTTTATCTTCCTTTTATGTAAATACTTGCATCAAACAGAATGACAAATGGTTCAATTTTAAGACAGAAAAATAAACAGAAACAAAAAACAGTTGATAGAAAACCAATAGCTATTAGCATCTACACAGATAGAGGAGTAAGAACTAGACACCAATCCTTATTGGTTTATTTATTTAAAATAACTTTTCACTTCAGCTTATCAGAAGAGATAATATAATTTATAAATTTAAGCATACAATATCTAGATGAAAATACATTAAAAATAAGGAAAAAAGAGAAATCAGGAGATAATTAGTGATTCTTGGCAGAGAAAACAAGGAGGGAACATTGTTATTGTTACTGGAAGGGACTAAGGGAAATGGCTTCAGGCAACAGACTAATCTCTTCAACTCTTAACATAGCATAGACACAAACACATGGTGGTATAATTGGAAGGACTAAAAGGACAGGTGTTGACCTTTTTCATTCCTCACTCTCCCAATTTCTCCATGGCAGTTTATTCCCTTAAATATTTATTTTCTCTTGTTTGGTTTAAGAAAAGATGAGAGAGGCAGCTTTTTGAAGTGAAAGTATATTAAAAAGAGATAGTAATCAGGGAAACTGTTAAACCCTAGAGGGAACGTGATTTCTAATTCGTATTTCTATTTCCATTAAAAAGGTATTAAGAAGATTACATGCTTAAAAATAAACACAAGTTCTATTATGCCAGGCTTAACAGTTGCTGGTACATAGGCCAAATTAAGACATTTTTTATAAAATTATTGTAAGAATTGGCTGATAGGATGAATCCTAAAGCCAAATAATGCAGACAACCCATGACTTCAACAGCCACTACTTAGGACAAACCGGTAGAAGACTAGCACAATGCATCCATGAACACCAACTAGCAGTCAGAAGTTATGATGAAAATTCTTTATTTCACAACATACTGACAGACTTAACCATAGCTTCACTTGAGAAATTGTGACCACTAGACTAAGCCAAGTCCAAAAATGCTGAGGGAATTTCTAGAAGCCTGGTACTCTGACAAATTAGTATTTAATAGACACGTAGACATAAATAATATATATATATTACGTAAAAATGTCTATCATCAAACCAAAAAAGGAACAAAAAGACCAAAACACCTCCCCATCAGCAATCAGCAATCAGATGAGCATAGATCATCAGGCCAACTATCAAGTAAACAATATCCCAATCAAGGAACTGCCAAACAAGCCAAAAATAAACAGCCCAACCAAAAAACCTCTAAGACCACCCAAAGATAAGCCACTAGAATATAAACTGAGAGCAAACTCCACTTCTTACTACCACTGATGATGTTACCTAGTTTGGGTAATGAAATGTCTGCAAGAAAACAACCAATTTCAGAGAACTCCAAGTGCCCATCATTTCAACCCTGAGTTACAAATATTCCCCAAAGCTTCCTGGATGAGAAATGAAACGTCTTCAAAGAAAAATCAGAAAGTCCAGTTGCTTCTTGAAAAAAAGCACCTTTGGGGCAACCATGACCTGGATAACTGAGAATCTCCATAGACATTCCCCTTTATTATTACAGACAACCCACTTATGAACCGACTAACTCCAATACATATTGATAGTTAAAACTATACAGTTTTACTTGATGGTGTATTGGTAAGTTGATTTTATGGTACAATAGTAGTATATTTGGATGGGCTTATTTATAATTTTTGGTGAACAAAGAAATCAACATTGGCCTTTCTCCAAAACTCAAGAAGTTAGAACGTGGGTACTAAATTTTTGTTAACAGTAATGTTTCTGTTAACATAAACAACATGTTTCCCTTTATTATATTATAAATATGCCAGATATTTCTACTTAGCTAATCTTTCAAGATCGTTAACTTACCTCCAGCGCAAGTAGCAGAGCACTCTGACCAAGGGAGGTGATTCCATGTGAAGCCAACTTCATTGTCACCACTGCCAGTACGAGAGATGGGAACATTGAATTTATATCTTATCCCCAGATTTTGCTCCTGTAGTAAAATCTGCAGTTGAAAATAACTAGTTTTATCATTAAAACACTTTGGTATATTAATACTGTATATTAACAATTAGTTACTTTCAATCTGATTTTTGAGAAAAACTGAACATTGGTGCAGATGTTTCTAAAATTTAAGATAATTTACTTTAGTTGTTTCAAATTTAAATGTTAGAGTGCTACCATGCAATGTGGCATTTATCATAACTTCTAAAGCATGGGTATCCAACCTTTTGGCTTGCCTGAGCTGCATTGAGTGAAGAAAAATTGCATTGGGCTGCATATAAAATATAACAAATATATTACTTATTAAAAAACATATAATAATTTAAAAAATTTACAGTCTTGTGGGATCACATTATTAGCTGTCCAGGGCTGTATATGACCACAGGCCATGGGTTGGAAATGACTGCTGTAAAGATTACACAGTCCTTAAACTTGACAAAGGGTAGGGTAGGGTAGGGTAGGGTAGGGTAGGGTAGGGTAGGGTAGAATAGAATAGAATAGAATAGAATAGAATAG
>JANHZT010001719.1:132987-143858 GCA_032468215.1 Stegonotus admiraltiensis | reverse complement strand
CTGTTTTTCCACCTCCCCAGGCTCCAGAGGCTTTCTAGCAGCCTGGGGAGGGCAAAAACAACCTTCCCCATCCCCCCGGAGGCCTTCCGGAGGCCGGAAGCAGCCAGTTTCCCAACTTCCGGTGGGACCGGAAGGCCGGAAAATCAGTTGGCTGATGCGCGCTGGAGCTGAGCTAGGGCAAAACTTGCGTGCCCACCAATATGGCTCCATGTGCCAACTGTGGCACCCATGCCATAGGTTTGCCATCACTGATATATGTAATCCATCAAAAGGGCAAATAAAAAAATCTACACAGTAGGATTTATTTACATGAAGCCCCAAAATGAAAAGAGTCAAAGGAGGGAGAAAGAAAATTACTTTGCTTTTGAAGTAAATATGCAACCAATATGATTCTGTTTATGAATAATTAGAATTTTAGGAAGTAATGTTTTTTAAATTACAAAAGTAACAGTGAATGCTGATGCAGGGCAAATTTATTTCAAGCAAATCATTTCTGTTAAGTACACACAATAAGCTAAATATAAGAGTTTGATAATAAGTTGGGTGGCTATATAAATATTTAAAATAAATAAGCAAATCTCTTGGTCTTCATATGACTTTCACTTCAAAGAATACCAAGTCATAATCTCCTTAATAAATCCTGAAAAAACCCTTTTGAATGTTACTAAATTTCAATAATATAATCAGTTTATATAGTTTTAATTACTACTAAGTAATAATACAATTTAAGTTACTAAAAAAATTAACATTCTGTTCATGCACTAATCCAAAAGATGAATGCACATCAAAAGTAAAAATAAAACATTTTAAAAAATAATTATTAAAACATTCATTTATTTGTTTGTTTGTTTGTTTGTTTATTAAATTTATTTGCCCCCTATCTTATTTTGAAGTGATTCAGGGTGGCTTACAGTATTAAAAGCTTTAAAATCATAAAAGTTAAATATCTGTAAGACAATAAAAATGGAAATTACAACCAAAAATATAATTATAGTTAAAAGATGGGAAGGGAGGGAGAAGGGTGCGCAGGGGTGAAGATGGGATTGCCTTCTAATTTGCCAACCTCCTCCAGTGTGATGTTCTCCCATTGAGATCCCAAGCCATCTGTCAAAGCTAGGTCTTCAAGCCCTTATCAGAAGGGTAGAAGCTGATCTCATCTCACGGGGTAAGATATTCCAAAGAGCAGGAGACATAATAGAGAAGGCCCTTCGCCTGGACCCTGCCATCCAGAATTCCTTGACTAATGGAGCCCACAGAATGCCTAATCTGATGGTGTGGATGGGGAGGGGCAGTCTCAGTGGGCTGAGATGATTCTTCATATAACCTGGACCCATGCCATGCAGGGCTTTAAACACCTTGAATTGTACCTGGAAGCAAACTGGCAGCCAGTGCATCTTGTGGAGCAGTGGTGTAACTGCCTGTGCCACTGCACTCTGTACCAGTTGAAACCTCCAAATGCTCTTTAAGGGTAGCCCTATGTCGACTTGCAATAGTCCAGACATGAGATGACCAAGACTTGAATAACTGAGCACAGGGACTCCCAATCAAAGAAAGGCTGCAACTGTGCAAAAACTCCTAGCTGCAACTGATAGCACATGATAGGATATGATACGATATGATATGATATTGGAAACATATTTATATACTAAAATATTTTTTTACAATAATAGGAAATAGAAATATTTATTTAAAATAGACAAATTTTTACCATAAAATTATTTGCAGCAACTTATATTTTAAGCTTACCAAAAAAAATCAGTAAAAGTATCAATACTTTATGAATGACTTTAATATCTAATATGTATACAATGAAATGCAAGACACATTTAAGTCTAAGGTTTATTGATACATTTTAAAAAATTAAATGTAACTTTGAATTTTTATACATATCAAATATGTAATATAATTATATGATTTACTATTATTCATGATTTACATCTTTTACTGAGAATAACTATTCTCAATATCTTCTTGTTAGATCCAATTTTCAGTATTGATATGTACGTTTTGAGTTCTATAATGCCCTTTATGTTGTATAAACAGAAGTGCTATGACTCTGTGGTTAGAACGATGGCTTGACAATTGGCAAGATGGAGTTCAAGGCCAGGGTGAGCTCCCATTACTTGCCCCAGCTCCTGCCCACCTAGCAGTTCAAAAGCACATAAAAATGCGAGTAGATAAATAAGTAGCACTTCGATGGAAACCCACTGGGGGATGAGAGAGGGAGTCCCCATTGGGTCCCCAGGGCAATGGTGATGTCACTGGCTAATATCTGTCAAACCGGAAGTGCCTTGGTAGCTGCTTCTGGGTCCCATCAGCTGCGAAACATCTACTGATTCCAATGCAGCAGACTACCGTTTTTTTGTAAATCACCATATGCTAAATAAATAACAGAATTCTGATCAATATACAGGTACATTTGATTAGATTTCAAGTTAATTTTGATCTACTCACATCAATGTTACAAGAGCGATATCGTTTTCTTTCTCCAAGGCAATATTTTCCTCCACCAGAAGGTCTGGAAGAAATCATTCAAATTTTATGAATATATATATATATATATATATATATATATATATATATATAATATTTCAAGAACTTCAGACTGGAGCACTATTAATTTAGATGGCAAAAATATTCATAAATGATTTTAAAATTAAAATCTTTTGTTCAATATTTGTTTCTGGGTTTATCATTATTTTAAAAATGTAGAAATACTTATTTTTCTTCTAATTAGTTAATTATAAACATCTGAATTCAGCACCAGTAAAAGTCTGTAACCTTGACAAAGAAATATAGTTTATAATGTTCCATTTCAACAAGTTGTTTCATTTAGACCCATTTACTTGGTACTCCAGGAAATGCTTAAAATGGATAATTTTTAAAAAAAATATTATTTTCTATTATTAAATAACACTACTATTAAAATAAATAAGAGGTTATGTGTGTGAGCTCAATGCCTTATACATTGATATTGCAGTCTCTGAATACTTCAGTTGTATATTAAGAAGAAAGATGCATTTTATTTAAAAAGATGATTTGCAAATACATTCTGACTAGGTATGGTACACTGAGTAAAACTCCTAACTCTTAGGCTATGGGCATTAAGTAAGTGGGTTTGAATAGTTCTACACCGGTGCAATGCTTGGGAGACACAGTCAGGACAATGACTGTCTCAGAGTCACAGGAGACACAGTCAGGACAATGGCCAGATAAGTGGCAGCATAGGCAACAGAAGGAATGTGGGTGGGTCAAATGTCTCAGAAGAGAGCTGCCCTAGTTTCTTGGACTGTAAAGGTAATGGGGGACACTTGCAAGATTCAGTTAATGTAATCTTGCAACAACGTAGAGCAGACTTCTGGATGTGCTTCTTGTCTAGACTACTGGAAAGGCTGATAGAGAAAGGTACTGTATGTTTCTTCTTTCCCTGCCAGCTACACACAAAGTCAATGGAGAAACCAGCAGGAAGTCAGAATTTTCAGTCAGATGAGGTCCCTTAATGACTCACTTAATGACAGTACTTGGGGCTTGCCAAAACTGCTGTTGTTAAACAATGCAATCATGTGATATTGTGATTTATGACTGAATCACTTAGCTATAGAAATTCTGATCCCAATTAACATCATTAATCAAAGACTACCTGTATTCTAGGACAGTGGCCCCCCAACCTTTTTGATACCAGGGACCAGTTTCAGGAGAAAACAATTTTATAACATTTAAAAAAAATATTTTAGTTAAGAAGAAAAACAAACAAATACAGTTATGACAATACACAACAAGTAAACATAGATCAAGTCTTGCGACTTGTATTTTAGATAGTCACATCGATAAACTGTATTTCTCTATCTATATTTCTACACTTTGGTTATATAATGATATTTTAAGTTTTCTTTTTGATTTATTTTTCTTAGTTGGTACTCAATTCCTCTCTAATCAATCCGCTCCTTTAGTGTGTTTCTATTTTTGTTTTGTTTTCCTTCTCTCCAGCCAATCATACCATTTTTGCCATACCAGGTAGTATTCCATTTCCTCTTTTTCTTGTATTTCTTTCGTGAGTTTATCCATAATTTTATAACATTTTATTAGATTATAGAATAAAATACAAAAATAGTAGGACACAGTGGGGGGGAGAGGGGAAAGGAAAAAAAGGCATTGACTTCCAACTCCCTCTGTTGCAGTAGAATAAAGCATTAACATCAAACCTCAAATTTTTACTTTTCCATAATAGTATAAACTAGCCATTTCTATAACAATGAATCTATCTAATCAGGAAAACCCAAAATCAAAGTTTCAGCTGACAGAACGCATGTAAGACACACAATATTTGTATATTTATTGTCAATATAAATAGTCTATCCATATAAAATATTTTTTAAGGTTTCATCCTTTTTGAATTCTCCTTTTCAGCTTTTTGTGCTCTGTAACCTCCTGGTCTGAGTTAAATTGCCAAAGGTCTACTATGTTTCACATTTTATAATTACCAGTCAAGCGTGGTATGGAGAAACATTGGAATTACTGTAATATTTGTATTATGTAATTATAAATTCTGGGCATAACCAGAATTTCCCAATTATTGCAATTACTGGAATTTAACAACACAGTTTGCAAAATAGTTTCCCTGTTGACATCAATCTAGAAATGACTATAAAAGATGTGAATAAAAGAAACACGTTATATGAATTAGCTCAGTAAGTAAAGTTATTTCACATAACATTTTGGCTAGTTTTTGAGGAATCACAGAAAATATGGAGAGAAAACTTTTTAATGAAATGATAAGAATAAAACAGCAGATGTAAACATAAGGTTGGAGAATAGCAAAGGGGATGAAGCAGTGGTGAAATCCTACTGGTTCACACTGGTTCGGACAAACCGGTAGTGATAAAAGCTAAAAAAAAGTTACTGGTTGGTCCAAACCGGTATTTCCAACGATCATCTGTGCTGAGCAATTTATATTTGCTAGAAAGCAGGAAATCCTGCTTTATAGCTAATCTAAATAACACGGCACAGTTGTTCCCCCCCTCACTGTTCTACTTACGTTGTTAAGTGTCCTTTTCTTGTGCAAAGCATGCATTTGGCACGCACTGCATATGTGCGCTTGCGCAGCATGCATTTGGTGCACACTGCGCATGCACATGCAGCATGAGTTCGGCGTGCACTGTGCATGCACACCAATGAAGTGTGCGTTTGGCATATACTGTGCATGCAAGGGCAGTGAACCGGTGGCAACTCGCGGAGGATTTCACCACTGGGATGAAGATATACAAGAAACAAAAATGCATGAAGACAGCAGGCTTTGCACACAGTTATGTAAAATTCAATAAATAATTATCAATCCAGTCTGGCTATTGGTGCAAGGCAACCTCATTTAGAGGCCAGCTGCAAAATTCCCATACTAATAAAAGGTAAGAAAAAGGTTTGTCAAACACTGTATTTATCTTTTTATTCTTTTGAAGTCAATAGAAAGTTTGAAATTAAGTCAATATTCTGTTTTATCAGCAGGATAACTCTCTAGAAACTGAATAGAATGGGATCCAATTTGGTATGGCAGGAGAAGCTAGGAGTTCAAAAATCAGCCAGAAATCAGCCAGGGGTCTAAAGAAGCCTCTTGGATTTGAAGCAAAATGTTTTTGAAGAAAAAGAACGAAGAAAATCCAGTTGCCATTTAGATAATCCAGATTTCTCCAATGCTTTGCAATGGGACAGGCTTGGGTAATGTTGATGTTCGATATTTGAGATGTCTACATTAAAAGGAATTAATTAACTCTGAGATAAAAAAAATGGAGGAAGAAATTATGTTAAGTATAACATGTAAAATCTATCTGTGCTTACTGCATATAATAAAACATTTGAAAGTAGGTAGTATTTTTCTAGGTAGTTGATATGGGTTTTTGTTTTAAAGGTAGACTGATATAGCACAGAAGCATTTTGACAAATGACACATGAATCCACATTTAAAATCATTTCCAAATATGTCTTTTTTGCTGGCGATGGCTTACTTTAGCTACTTACGCTGGACTGTCACAGTGCCTTATGGACGATGAGACTCCTCCCCCGCAGGTCCTACTGCATTCTCCCCATATTGACCAGGGACCCCAATCTCCATCTATGCTCTGGGGCCAAGTGCCAAAAGGAACGCACTCTCCCTGATAACACCACTGAAAAGATTTCATAAAAAATAAATTAGCTTTTGACTAATATTCAAGACAGTAATATATATATGACCAACATTCGGCATCAACATCCATTGCACTGCTAATATATATAAGCTTTATTTGATTTAACCCTGTTTAGTTATGGGTGCAGGAAAATGTTGTTTTTATTTTTCACCAAAACTGAATCATAAAGTCCTAACATATGTAAAAATTTCATAAGCTAGCATTTGTCATTTCATTAACTATCTCTTACTATCTCTTGTTAAAACAAACTGCAACAGATTTAAAATATTATTTAAACATTAAGAATCATTCTAAGAGTGTTTAAACACACCTGTATTAGGGCTGCATTATTTAACAGAACAACAAAGAAAATCTTTCAGTTAGGAATTTTTGTAAGCGCTCCTGGCTATCGGTTCTCCATTAAAAAAAAAACACCATACTGAAATAGAAGTGATGGAAGATAAACTTGAAGCACTATTTCATTAACACTTATTTTGGTAACATAATAAAAATAATGCCAAGGCACTAGAAGCAATCCAAATTTTTATACACACTAACTGGTCAAATTTTCACAGTGTAAATGATTATCTGGAGTGAAATATTAAAACAAATGTCATCAAAGTTTTAAATCTGATTTTTGTTATTACATTAAATTATGAGACATTAGGAAATATATTACTTAAACTAAATAATTTATGTATTCACGTATTAAGCAAAATAATAAAGTCCTAATTTAAGACAAAAATCTACCTGTTTTATTTTGCTTAAAAAAATTGAAGGAACACATGCAAAAAAATAAACACATTTTTTTCTTATGAAAACAGTGTTTTTCCATTATGTATCATGCATATATGCATACATAGATCACACAATTCACCTTTTGAATAATTTATAAGCATAAAAAAGAAGAAAACAGTAAAATAAGTACATGAGACAAGAAAAGGAAATGTAGGTAAATCTAATGTCATTCACTGTATCTTGCCATATGTTTTTGCAAACCATTTTTGCCACATATATACATCAGGTAATGATATTATACAGTGTATTATAATGTCATTATAATGAACAAAGAAGAAAGGAAGAAATCCCAAATGCCAGTAAAAAAGTTTTATTTGCCTGATACATTTTGAAAAATGCATTTTCTCCCAAGGACCTATACAAATATCAGTAATACAAAAAGGACACTAAAATGATTGGTGACAAACATAAAATATTTATAAATAGAAAATTCTCATGTATATTTTTAAAAATTCATATATATATCTAAAACAAGCAGTCAGATTACAGTATTTGTAAAAATTATGTTAGATTATAGAAATAATATATTAAAGGTAGAGGATCAGTAAGATTATTCTTACATTCAAGATGCTGATATCATTCAAAAAGCAGATATACTGGAAACTTTCCATGACCCTGAGCCATCTAGTGCTTTAAAGGGATAATCGAACTGCACTTTCTAGTGCTTGGAGCCAAGAGAGAAGCAAGAATACCAGAGATCATGATAAGGGATTGATGAATTTATTCTTGATTTTCATATCATATCTCAACTGATCCAAGATAAAAGAAAAACTAGTTCCAATATGTGGCATCCTATATATGCAGGGCCCAAACGTTTGGGTAATCCTGGCTGTTATGGCAGTCATAAATTCTTGTGCTGCCTCCTCATCTAGGGATGGTAAATTGTAATCTCCAAGTGCCACAACACTTGGGAACGCCAACAAGAGTTTTGCTATGAGGTGCAGAAAACCCAGTAAGGGATACAGCTGTGCAGCAGGCACAATCTCAGCTTATTTTACACATATAAGCCCTCAGATCCAGTTATCTGTGAAACCGTGCCACTGCCAGCTGCAGAGTCTTGCACATGCCAATCATTATTCTGCCATCTTTATTGTGGAACTGAGGCTTACAGAATGCCCCCTCTTAAAAGAGCACATTTCTTTTTAGTGAGGATCGACATTATTAATTTTTATTAGAGTCTGCACATTCTCTACATTCACAATATCCTTTTGAAATTTGTCTCTTCTATATTATTGGTTACTCTTTTTTATTATCTGTATCTTTCATAATAATTCCTTATATTTCTTAATATACTGTAAGCCATTAATGAAAATATTGAAGAATACTAGAATCTGATCTGCAGCATTCCAATTGATACCTTATTCAGTGTTGATGAGGAAATGTTGAAGAGTATAATTCAAATTAGATGTAGACCCTCTCAAATCAATATGACATTTTCTTTATATCTATCGTGTTTGATAAAATGTCCTCAAATACTTTGTCAATTGTGTTCCTGAAATTAAAATAGGTCTACAGCATTTCCACAACCTACTAAAGAGGTTAGCTGATGGAAAAATGAAATAAAATTAATATTTCAAAATCTGATCTTAATGCATTCATGTTGACTTTGTGTAAATATTAAAAGTTCTCTAATATGGTAACAGATGGGTCACCTTATGTTATGATCCAGAAACTTCTGAGATGTCAGATTACAATGACTGATCAATCATTTCCCCCCTTTTTTCTTTTTTTTCAAAGATTGGAACAATATTTGCTTTGCTTTCCTTTCATTGCCTGACAATTGAAAAGTTTTCAGGGTTCATCATTATTTGCAACTATGATTCAATAGTAATCAAAGACTAGTCCAAATCATTGGGCTACAATTTTCTCTGCTGCTGAATAAACAGAGAATGCTGATTAAAAGCACAAGTACAATCTCATATCCAAAGCAAAAGTAAAATTATCATACTATGGCATGTGCTGAATAATATTTGGCTAACATCCTATGGTTGCTTTGGCTGAGAGGGACCAAGTGTCACAGAAGAGGGAAACTAATTACACTTTTAACAATATTTCTGAAATACGAAATAAGGTATCAAGAAACCACTAAATAATGCCAGTCCAAATCTTTGGATAAAGTAATATATTCTCTTTTATAAATAATGCATTAAATCAAGCCATTTTAAAAAGATGTACATTTCAATCAAATGAGCACCATAATAACTTAGAAGTACTGGGGAGGGGAATCTTCAAATATCTATATATACACACTGCCCATTCTTAATCCTATGACTAATCCTTAATAATTGTTTCTTTCTCCTTATAATTATGTGATGTGAGAACATCCAGTGCTCTTTGATTCCCTGAAGCGTGATAAGGATTAGTGTATACTTAGTTCTGCTCTCTAGTCTCAGGACTATCACTAATTTAAGATGAATGTATTTTTTCCCAAATAGATCTTGATTTTGCTAAAGTGAGTTTAAACTATCTGGTTCACAAGCGTGGTCAAATGCTTGGTATCTTTATTAAGCAATTTGAATTTAATTCAAGACAAATAAAGCAAGAATAATCAGAAAGTTGTGGGATTCTGGGATGGAATTAGCTATTTCCAAATGACTCATATTTAAGCAACTGGCTCTAAAGTAAATGGAAATGTGTCATAGGATGTATAGAATAATGAGGTAATTCAGATTGCTCTTTTGTTAGTTGAATTAAGTCAGAAAAATATATACAGTGTTAGCACAGAAGATATATTCATTTCTTATACTATTGCAATTAATCTTTTTTTCTTTAATAACTAAGCTACAACTTATCTGCTTGAATTTTTGTCAACTTTGAGAGAAGTATCTAGCGCTCCAGTCTCTGTCCTGGGTCCCTGTGCTGTACAACATTATCAACATCTTGAATGAAAGAGTTGAGGGAACACTTAAACATTTTGCAGATTACACAAAGTTGGGAGAGTGGCTAACACTTTAGATGAAAGAGAAAAGATTCATACAAGTCCAGACAGACTAAAATGAATATGATGAAATTTAAATCTCCAGGAGAAATATAAACTTCTGCATTTTTGTAGGAAAAATGTAAGTCACAAGTATAGGATGAGATAAGCCAGGTTTGGCAGTATTACATGTGAAAGGATCTGGGTTTCCTTGTTAATCACAAGTCAAACATGAGCTAATACTATGATGCAACCAGTAAAAAGACAAGTGATATCTGTGTGTGTGTGTGTGTGTGTGTGTGTGTGTCATTAATAAGAGAACAGAATTCAGATCATAGGAAATAATTGTTCTGCTCTAGTCTACCCTGCACAGACTCCATTTGGAATACTGTGTCCAGTTAAGCCTATCTTCCATCATGATCTGTTAAACAATTCATTTTATGAAAAGAGGAGTTGAATTTAATCTGACATAATTTGCTCATGACAAATTTATGTTTGCTCTTATTAACTGTTGCATTCCTATCCAAGTGCTTATAAATATGCTGCTTAATGATCTGTTTGGGGACCTTGCTCAACTGACAGGTCTTTACTTTCCCAAGTTGTTGTCTTTCTCTTTTCTGAAGATAGGGATAATATTTGCTTTCCTTCTGGGATTTTGCCAGTTCGCCAGGAATTTTCAAAGATTAGCCTTGGTGATTTAAATAATCTCCATTAGTTTCTTCAGTAACCTATTCATTCAAATTAGCTAAGTAATCTTTTACCTTTTCCTTGTCTATCCTGAGCTGCAGCTCTTCCTTCCATTAGGGGCACAATGATGGCCAGCTAAGGTTTCCTTTCTCTTCTGAGAGAAAACAGATGTAGAATATAAGTTAAGACATTCTGCCTTACTGCCATCACTGTTACTAGTTCACTCTTGCTACTGTATAGACCAGGGGTAGGCAAACTTGGCTCTTTTACACCTTGTGGACTTCAACTCCCAGAATTCCTGAGTCAGCCAAGCT
>JANHZT010001719.1:117281-132959 GCA_032468215.1 Stegonotus admiraltiensis | reverse complement strand
GCCAAGCTGTCTTAGGAATTCTGGGAGTTGAAGTCCACAAGGTGTAAAAGAGCCAAGTTTGCCTACCCCTGGTATAGACTTTCTCCCTTTTCTTTTATTCTGACATATCTGAAAAGTGTTTTTTGTTTTTCTGGGCATTTCTCACAAGCTTCAGCTTTTTCCTCATTAGGCTTTCTATCACAATCTACAATTTCTGGCAACTGCTTTGTATCATTTTTCTGGCTATAATGCCTACCTTCATTTCCTATACATATCCTTGTTTCCTTTTATCATTTTAGAAAGTTCTGTGTATATCTCCATTGTTCTCTTTAAATATACTCCATTTTTTTCTTTTAGTATGAATTGTTTGAAATGTACCATCAGTATCTTGTTTTACTCTTCTGAATCCAAACACACAGCTGCTCCCCTATATATTATAGATAACTTGGTCGCTTTGTCCCAAGGTTCAAGGCACCCTCACTTTTTCAACCATTTCCTCCCAGTCAATAAGGATTAGGTTACAAATGAAATTGTCAACAATATTTTCAAAGTTTTCTCACTGTGTCATTTATTCCCATGTACATCTTTAGAAAGTATGGGTAACTGGAGAATAACACCTGCAGTGTCATACCAGATCTGTGTATTGTAGTCTCAAACTGTCTGAGCAGGGAATAACATGTCACAACATATTTTTCCCAAAGTGGTTCTTGGTTTGTTTGATCCATTGGGGCCCATATATTTTCCATCTTCTTCCATGAAGCCAGAATTTGTGGGACATGCTCAGGTAGTCATGAACTGTCTCCAAGACCAGTAGCTGAATATCAATAGTTGAATTCCAGTATTATCAAATGCCTTTGGAACTTGCTTCTTTGGGCTATAGCGTACTTCCACCAGTCTTCTTTTTTATGCTTTCTGGTATTTTCCTTCTCTGCCTTTCCTGAGGAGCTTAACACATCCTGTCCAAGAATTTATCACTTTCCATGCTGTGTTTCAATTAAAAATTAATTAAGACCTTTTACTTTCTCCTCTAGTAAGGACACAAGTTGTACTTCCAGAATATTTTATTCTGGGATTTCTTCAAGCAGTACATATCTTGAAGAATCATCACTAACCTTCCTTTGCTTTCTGTGTTGATTGGTAATTGGCAATTCCTTGCATAATTCCACATAAAACTCCCCAATTTGCTAATTCAGGGATCTTCCCCTCTGAGGAACTGGTTTCCTTATATGTCCTCTGAAACGTCTTCAACTAGGTCAGCAGCAAATAATCTCCAGTCACACACAGCCAGTAGCAGCAGTCAGCCAGCCATTGTAAAGAAAAAGGAAGATGCATATATACAAGCCCCTTTTGCCCAGGCAATGGAGCCTACATATGCCCATCAAGTTCATCTTCCTTGCTCAATAGAGTAGTCTCCATTTCCTTGGTTCTTTAATTTTCTTTTTCCCCTTCCCTCTTTCCTTTGTCTTGAACTCCTACTCAAAACTCTCTTGTTTTTTCTGATTGTACATAGACTCAGTGACTTAAAGAACATTATCTTCTTCAGCATGGCAGGAAATAATTATTTTTATTATATAACTATTCTGAAAGAACAATAGCATCTTTGGAACTAGACTCCTTTTAAAAATCTGAAAAGGTATTATAATATTTTAACAAAGACCCAGGATTGCCCTTGTACACATACATTTCCTAAAGTCTAGGCATGAGAAAATGCTAGCACCTTACTCTCACTCATGTGTTACATGTATTATATAATACAGAAACACCATAAAGTCAGGATTGTCTTGCTCAGCTTTTCATTTGAACATCTACCACAAGTTAATCATATAACAATAGAAAATATAAATTCCTTGACAAACCCCTCATATGAGAGTGAATAACATTTGTCTCACTGGAGTCTAAGATTATATCATGTATAGGTATTCTGGTTTTTACCTCATCTGAATTGAACATAGAAAGCATGCTTTTTAATGAATAAGTGTCATTGCCCATATTTGTTCCACAAGAGACCAACAGAATCTGTATACTGAGAACACTTCCATCTTTGTAGAAGTTTAACATTCTACTCTTTTGAATGAATGGATGTTTACACAAATGCTTCAAAGGAAACTGAGTGCTTTAGCTCACTTCTGCAAATATGTGGAGTGCAAATATCAAGTAATAGTTCTGGATTCTCTAAGATTTTCCTCATATTTAGAAACAAATATTCCAACCTACCCAAACCTGCCAACATTCCCTCTGCTTACTTAGAAAAAATAAGCAACACTCAAGAAAGCTTGAGGCATTTAAAAACATTTAGAGAAAAACTGCAAAATTGTCAGAGTCAAATTTATAACAAGATGTATTGCTGTTAAGAAGTACAATCAACTGACAAAATCAGAAATGCATTTCATGCCTTACTACTACCAGAGTAGTTGAAATTTGTACATGTATAATAACAGAAACACAGTGTTAGGGCTAGCAGCCTACGAAGGGCTAGCAGTCACTGCATTTCAAAACATCAGTTTGATACCTTCCTCTGCATATGTTTCTATTCATTTTCTTAAATAAATTCAATAGGAATTTGAGGATTTTCAAGGTTCTGTTAGAGAAAAATGTGACGTTTGTGTGTCTGTGTATGTTTTGCTATTTAGCGAAATACCATGGATGTTTTACAAGGGAGAGAAATTGTTCTGGACCATTTTATTTGAATCACTTAATTTTTTCTCACATATTGAAAGAGCATTGTAACAGGATTATGCTTTCAGAACAAAAGCATGGAAAGGAGCCAAAGCTGAGAACTTTTAGATAATATTATCTGTTTAATAAAGATCGCATAATGAGACATCAAAAAAATTAAAGAACTGTTTAAGATATATATAATTATAAGTGAATTAAAATGAATATTCCATTTTGTTGATGCTCTGCTTAAGCTTATCATTTCTTACATAACATTTAATAATCCTCTTTGGTCTTCTGAAACTTTTTGTGCCCTGAAGAAAATTAAGAGACATTTAAACTTACCCCCTTTTCAATGCTCCCAGTTTGGCAAAGAGTACCCTCAGCTGCTGGAATACTGTTGGTAACACAGCGATTACTTTTGCTGAGACACCAAAGCTCTCTACACACTTCCTGGGAAAGAAGGCAGAAGCAAGTTGTTCAGAATAACTGAATAATAATGCTCCTTAAAATATACTTGTGTTGAAAGTCCAAGATAGTGTTCTAGATGCATATAAAAAAGAAAAGAAAAACAAATTGAAATGAATTTTAGAATATTTATTAGAATGGAATAACTCACATTAAAAAAAACAAGTTATATTTTTCTGAATTCTCACATAATAAAATTGTGGAATCATTCCCCATAAGCCTAATTAGTAGTGCTGTACATTTCTTTTTAGCCATGTGCAGAAAATCCATCAGAGAATAATCTCATAGTGTAAATATCTCATTCATCACACACAAATCCCAAAATTGGTTGTGTGAATTGGCCCTGGATCTACAATAGTCTACATACAAAATATAATATTATGAACATAAATCTTCAACTGTGTATAAAATAACTTTTCTTCTAGGGAATTATTTGCATGAGTCACCACAGATCTCTTGTAGGAACAGGAAACTTCCAGGTCTAGAATAATTAATTACCAATGGGATTGAATATTGCCTGTCAGACAATAACTTTATTTTTTTTATTATATTCGATGTAGAAACCACAAACAATTTCTTAGTCAGGCAGAGCCACTTCACCCCTTCTCTAAAGGTGAGATTCAAATCGATCTTATTTGATTGAATAGGAATTATTTTTAGCCTCACAAAATGAAGAACATTCTTTCATTCTTCTGGATACAAGTCTTCTTAATTCATCATCCCTAAGTATAGTAGGATACTTGGGAAACCCAGCTCTGCATAAAGGAAGTGAAGTAATCCACGTAACAGTTTTGAAGACAAGAAAGCATTCTGCAAGATATGTATCTCGTCAGAATCATTCTTACTGACCATTTCCTGCAGATTTTCCCAACAAATTTAAAAGTACTTCAGAATCTTGGTGCACTAGTAAATCAGAAAAAAAGCCATTTTCTATTGTGGAGATTCACTATTTATTATTCAACTTTCAACAATAAAGGTTCTGGGTAAAAACTACTGTGACGTCTTTTTAGCATGATGAGTGAAACTGGAATAGCAACTCTTCTATTCACTTCAATCCTAATTTATTCACACAGAATTCAGAGAATCAAAAAGTATCCAGCAGTATACAACAACATCAAGGGTTCCTAACTAGAGCTACCCTGTTACAATTGTTTGCAGCCTCTCCCAAGATGGCATCTCCTCTTGGATGGTATAAAGTGGTGGTGACAACTTCTGAGATAGTACCATTTAGCTATTGTATAGAAAGACCATCCAGGAGATTGTCTGCCTCTTCTTGCCCAAGGTAATCTCCAGAAAAGATAAATAAAGCAAGATACGATGAGTGGGAGGAGGCTGGGGTGGGAAGTAGGCCCTTAATCTGCAGGGAACCTGCGGGGCTAGGCATAGGCCCAAAGGATTCCAGCAGAATGGGAAAAGGGGAAGGTGAGGAGGGCTGTTACAGCATCCCTGCGGTTAGCCATAAGAGCTGGTGGATTGCTAAGTGCCTGGATTTTGTTCACGTGACCGCAGGGTGCTGTAGTGGCCATAACTTCAAATACAGGTCATAATTCCCTTCGTTCAGTGCCACTGTAATTTTGAACAGTCACCATATCATCTATTGTAAATTAAAGACAACCAAACATACTTTTCAGCTTGCTTAGTATCATATTGACTGTTTATTCATGAAATTCAGCATGATGCACTGGATTTATTTATAACATTCCACTGAATATTTTAAATGAATCTATTCATTTTATTCAGTGCAAATAAAAGAGGCAATAATGATTAATGAAAGCATACTTCTTCACCGTATAATTTGTGTCATTAAAAGGAAAATGGGGATATCATTATGTCCTGACTCTCAAGCTAGTACTATCACTGATATCACTTTTTGATAGCATGACTGAGGAGAGGTACAATTAGCACTCATAATGGAAATATATATGGTAACTTACCGCATAATATACAATTGCTGATCATTATTACACCAATGTTGTATGGCCTTATGCCTAAGACTATTAATTTGCAGCAAGTGATAAATCAATGCAGCACTCCCAATTAATTAACAGCACAATCTAATTCAGGCTGAGTTAAATCTTTTATTTCCTACCAATGTACTCAATTCAAAGAGCAACACTGTAGTCAAGGCAAGTGAGGTCCCAAGGATAAAGTAGAAACATGGTCAGTATGAAACAACAAATTAAGGATTTCGTAAGTCAAGTGCAATACAATTTGACGCTCATGAGGCTTTAATGGAAAGCTTTTTTCCTGCACTTAATAGCATTTGAATGACATCTTAAATGGATATGATCTCAGCTTTTGACCAAGCATAGACAGCGTCTTATCAGCCCTAATTACTGAGACTGAAACTTCAAGATCATATATTATTTATGACCTATTCTGTTTACCCTATGAGATTCTCCTTGTAGATAGTGGATTCGTCCTTTCTGTGCTCTTGCCTCCTATCTGAACTCAATTATGTTTTTATAGGGTAGATAGTTCAGTATCACATACAAAGTCAGAATTTGTGGGAATTGGGAATGAAGTAATGCTATCTGAATAAGCCTTTCATTGGTGTCAAGATTCGGTTCATTTCTATTAGCATGATGTTAAAAGTGATCGTGGAGCAGGTATTTGTTGTATCAGTTTGAAACTTCTCAGTTTTCTATCTCATCTATCCAGCAAAATGGATGAGATTTTAGCCTGCATGGGACAGAATGGAGCTACATCCTGCTTTAGCTGAATCATTTAGGTTTGCCCAAATATCTTAACTTCCAAGTTGGATAGCACAGACTGAATCTTTTCACTTAAAAGCCTTCAGTTCTCATTTATTACCATCATGCCACTTGCAGTTGCTTGCAGTTGCAAATTGGTCTATGAACAAACTTATAATTACAAATCAGGAAATTCACTATATTCTATAATAATGTTTCTTGTTTTTTTATGACTGCAAAATCAGAATTCATAATAAATAAAAGATATAAAAAGAAATATTTCAGAATTTCTGATGAAAATACTAAAGAATTTCTGTTGAAAAAAGCTGATTATTTGGTATCAAAATATTGAGAACTATGGTACATGTTCAACTTGGCAATACCAAGCACAATAAGCAAGATTGGTTAACTTACTATATTAAAATAGTGTTTGCTCATAAAAGCATCTATGTAACTTGTAAGACTTTAATTGCCAACTGTTAGCATCCAATCATATTTCTTGCATTGTCTGAAATATATTTGATTAAAAAGACCAGTAATTACAGCTATTTCATTTTTCCAGTTGTCTTACTATTGGCAAACTATGGCTGTGGATACCAAAATATGAATTGTTGAAATAGAATTCAGTTAAAATAATTACTTTCAGATTCAAATCAGTGCTATTATTTCTCAGGATGGCGGTTCTTGATAAAATAGAATAGATAAGAGATATTTAATAATCTGCTCGGGAAGTCAATCAGATTTTAATGTATCTATCAGGTTTTTTTTACTACTCTAGTAGATTAGATTTTGTATTAGTTTAATTTGCACATAAAAAGATTAATTACATTATATTGTTATATTAAATAAAAGGAGACTTTGTTTAAGGACAAAAGAAAAGAGAATTCTTGCTAAGAGATATTTTAGCTTTTAAATCCCAATAAGTAAACAATACTACAAATATCCTAAAAATTCAATTCAATTTAAATCAATATTAAATATTACATTTATTCCATTTGATATCTGATTTGAGAAAAACAAAAAGTTTAAAAATGTATATTTACATTTCACAGATAAAAATAAACATTAAAATAGTTATTATATGCAACTTTTAATATATGTGTTTTGGGTTTTCTTTAATTGGTAAGAGAAATACAGGATAATCAAGTATCTTATTGCATTGTGTGAGATAATAAAGTATTACCTGTTTTTATTTTAGCTATTACAATAATTTTAACAACTAAATTGCTGCTCCTACATACTGTACATGTAAGATACAATTCTAGATTCTGTAACTTCAAGTGATCATTAAGTAACCAGTTATAAGTCGAGGAATCTCTGTAGAATAAGAAGCTTGCCTTCATACTTAAGTCATTCAATAGGATTTATTTGCCTGCAAATTATTTATACAATTTGTATTGTAATACATGCTTAGATTAATAATAAATTATTTATTAAATTTGTATCTCAATTATATACTTTCATTCACTAATATATTATCTAGATTTCTTCCAAAACAAGATTTAAAAGGATACTTTTGTGCTGACTTCGCCACAGATAAATTTGCATTGCATTATTAAAGACATAACATTCTTGAATATGGTACTTCTTTCTCACTTTTTCCCAATATTTTTTAAAATAATACATCTGCTTGTTAAGTCAGATAAACATTCAGTACTAAAACATTTGGAAGCATGAAGATGAATTTAAGGATTACTTCAAACATCCTAACTGATTCACCGTTTCTGTTTTCCCTTACCTTGGATCTGAAAATTATCTAGCTGCTTTTTATGTAATGATAAATGGAATAACCATGGGAAACAGGGAGAAGAGACACAGCCAGGTCAGGTAAAAGAAGCAACTTAGCCTACGGCAGGAATGCAGGCAGGATAAGTAAGTATCTCAGAAGTAACCCTCCCAGGTTTCTTAGGCTGTAAAAAGAGGAGGAGAAATGTACTTTCAGACTTCCAAGATTGGTGTCAGTCTTGCAAGACCAGACAGGAAACACGGCCAGTTGAGCGAATTCTACTTTATTGTAAGTTTACATTAGCAAAATCTTACAACTGGAGAATGTTCTTTCTGAGCTGTTTGCTCTGCCCTTATTCCTGGTGTTGCCTTTTATCTCATTGTTCCCTTGGCCAATCTCTTCTCACCATCTCCCAAAGTCATTCCCATATACCATTACATTTTATACAGTAATTAGTTTTTAAATGTTTTGAATTTGTACTGAGACATCTTGAGCATACTGGAGATGGAAAAGTAGGACACAAATTAAAATAATAAAATAATAATGAAGAAGTAAAAAGGATCCTGCCTTAAAATGTGCAATTCAAAAATATTACCTTCTATATTTTATATTCTGAGAAAAGCTTTTTTAAAATATAAATCTATTAAAAATCATGTATCAGTAAAAAAACCTTCCAAATATTCTTTGGAAAATCTCTTCAGAGTGAGTTGGGTTCCATTCCTGTAAGCCTTGTTAAAATTTCAGGTAACAAAACTAATATTTTTCTAGGATTTTTTGTGCCAACAAAAAGGCTATTCCAACACTAATGAAATTATCAGTTAGTCATCTATAAATACAATAAATTTGTGTTTTACATCATCACTGAGTTGACAACTGTTGATCATGACTAAGTTAATTGCTCATTAGATATTGTAAGAATATTATAGAATAATTAACTGGAAGCAAAATGTAAGTCAGAATTCATTAAATGCTACAAAGAATATATATTCTTTAACATATGAAACCAATATTCACTAGGATATTTTCATTTTATAGCAATATTAACAATGTTATGCAAATTTTTGAGAAAAAGACAAGTTTTAGACATGTTTAAAATAATCATTATGATTTGTTTGTGCTTATGAAGTTGTATTATTCCCTAAATTTAATACCCTAAATTTGATTACATATTATTGTACCAATAACAATGCAATAGGATTTAATTTAATAATGTATTACGGAAATAATTTGAGTAGCCTAAAAAGATGAGACCCAGAATGAAAATGATCAAGAAAGCTTACATTTTCAAATTAAAATTCTGATTCACCACTGCCATTCTAAGTAATTTTATTCTTTGTAATTTCCAATGTGTAGTAGAAATTCACTCACTGTCTTCAAATAGATTTTAATCCTATTCGCTGAGTAATTTAGTTAAAAATTGTTGTCCCGAAGAAAGCAAAATTTGAAACCTAGAAAATCAGCTCAAAATCAGAATCTGCATTTGTAAAAACAAACATATCTCTGAGAAATATGGGCAATTGTAATCAAAACATAAACTGAAGTTGTAGCCTTTCACAAGATCAAGACAAGATAGATCACAACCTGTAACGGTGTATCTTAGGGCTCCATGACTTCAGTTTGGAATTCGGAAGCTTGTATTTGCAGTAAATTAAAGAAAGCTGAACCCATCTAGAGAAAAAAAACAGCAAATCAAATTATCTTTTTGCTTTTATGTTATATATTGTGGAGCCTCTTTCCATAAGTCATGCAGAATTTTACAAGTAGGTATATTAAATAATCTCTAAAGCTCCTGCATAATATTAGTAATATAACAAGACCCCTCCATTTATTATTATTTGTATGATGAACAACATGCTGTATTATTTCCCATATGTAAATTTTAGTATAAGATAAAAAGATGTACAAATTGTTTATTCACAATATTAAGAAAATAAGAAGAGAAATAAATGATAAAAACATAATTATCATTGGAAAACTATTGCAGTTTACTTTTAAAATATCTTAAAATATTCCTTCAGTATATGCTAATCTTTAATATGCTGCACCTCTTGATGAGCATTTGTTAAAACAGAGCATTAAAAAAAATACTTGGATATTATATTTCCAATTCAAAGCTGCAAAAATATCCAGCTAGTATTTTTCCACCCTCGGTTGTTTCATGCTGTTGTGTTTTATATATAGGAGGGTGAATATTAAAGATATATGAACCTCAGTTAGATTCAGATAAGCACCCAAAAATCACAAATCTTAATGCTCCATTTTCATAAATGCTCATTATGAAGCGATGCAGCATGTTATCAATTCATACATGCTGAAGGTTTTATAGTATCTAATTTAAAATTCCAACTATAAAGTAAATCATATTCTCATCTTATTTTCCTATATATTGGGTGCTTATCTGAACCTTAGCAAATCTGTGAATCACTCAGCTTTTCTTTCTAGGCCCTGACTTATTACAACCTTCATCAACTGTCTAACATCTGAGACTTAGCCTGCATTATAAGCAACCAATCTTGCTATTGTAATCCACAATGATGTAATCATTACAAAGACTCTTTTTCAGACCCTCAAATATCTATGCAGTGTATTAGCAGACCTGATTGGTCCTTTTAAAGACAGCTAAGACAGAAGCAGTAGTGTAGATTGAAGTTCTTTAGTGCAGTCCTAAAGTTCAGAGACAGGAAATAAAAGATAAATAGGAAAAACTACTAGGTATTATCAAAGAGAAGTCAAGACATAATTTTAATTAATACAATAATTTTAGTAGAAATAGACTTCAAAATGGATCTATAATTGTTTGACTATGTAGAACTCACAACAACTTTCCCAAGAAATTGAAAGCACTATCCTGAAGCAAACAATGCAAACAATCTAGGCCCGTGATGGCGAAATCTATGGCAGGTGTACCTGAAGTGGCACGTGGAGCCATGTTGCCTGCTGTCGCCCGTTCCTCTTCTGGGTTTCTGCGTGCATGAGCATGCAACAATCAGCTGGCCTTTTTGCATGCAGAAGTGCCGGAAACTGGAAGAGGTGGTCTTCTGTTTTCCTGCATAAGCATGCACGCCGGCCACCTGATCGTCACACATGCTTGCACGCCAGAAACCCGCAACAGTAGCTGGCTGAAACCGGAAGTTCAGTAGCTGAAACCCAAAGTTCATTTTCGGGTACGCACATGCTGGGTATCTCCACTTCCTGGTTGTGGCCCAGACACGTGTGCAGTGCCGAAAAGGTTCGCCATCACTGATCTAGGTTCTACATACCACGCAGTGGTGAAATCCAGCTGGATCTATCTGGCTCACACGTATCAGTAGCGCCGGTTGTGGGAGACTCTGTCTATCTGCCGGAAAGTCATTACATCCCATTTTTGACCCTCTGCGTATGCGCAGAAGAGGAGTGCGCTCACACTCCCAAACTGGTAGCGAAAGTAAGTGCATTTCACTGCTGATACCACTTATAGGGGAAGAGGCAAAGGAAACTTAAAGAAGGCATGTGACAACTTGTTCAGAAAGTTGTGGCCTCAACTTTATTGATTACATCTAAAATGAAATGCTGGTGCAGCATCCAAACATCTGCATTATCAATTTCCCTGTTGATTGTGTAATTGCTACTGGCCAAAGCCAATAATCAGTAGAATAGCAATATAATATAAATTTCTCAGATGCTCATTTGTCATTGATCAGTGGAAAGAATCTGTCTTTTATGTTTCCTATATTGTCTAGAACCATTTGACCCTTAGGCCCTGGCTACAAATCCCTATTCCAGAGTTACAAGGTCCTCATAATTCTATATCACCACAGAAAATCTGGCCCAATATTTTTTTTTATTTTTTTTATTTTTTATTTTGTCAACATATATAACAGGTAAAAGTATAAACATAATTTGAATACATGAGTATTCAAGAATACATGAGTAAGTAAAAAGGTATGTTAGAACAGGGACGGTAGGCACGCTGGTGTACCATCCCAGATATTAGCACTGATTTCATCAAAGGAAATAATTTCATCAATTATATTCCTTTAAAAGGTACCAAGTAGGCTATAGGAAAAAGGGAGTTACTAAAAATACCTTGTTCCTTGTCCTATTTATGGAAATGATTCAGTGGTAAATTGGATACAACCCTGTGTTTTATTTTAGAGTACATCCCTGTCTATCTACTAGGGCTTGTGGATGCAAAATTCATAATGTTCTCAGTACATTTAGCCACTGAAGCAAGAACTATTGGCCAATGATATCATATCTGAACATCATACCCGCTCTCATAGGGCCGCCCTTCTTAGGGTACCGTCGACCAGGCAGTGTCGTCTGGCAAGGCCCAGGGGTAGGGCATTTTCTGTTGGCGCCCCTACTCTCTGGAATGAGCTGCCCACAGAGCTTCGGATGGCACCTGATCTCCGGTCCTTCCGTCGGGACTTGAAGATTTGGCTATTTTAATCTAGCGGGCTAGTCTGATCCTGGATTTTTATTGGGTAATTTATTAGGTTTTTAAAATTGTTTTAATAGGGGATTTTACTTTGTATGTTTTAATCTCCGTGTGCCGCCCTGAGTCCTTCGGGAGAAGGGCGGCATATAAATCTAATAAACATAAACATAAACATCTTCAACTTCAGATGCCCTTTTGCCTGTTGAATTAGAAGTATATAAAGCTGTCATGTTCTAGATTTCTGTGTGATCATTTCTCTTTTTCTAAATATTTGATACATGTAGGACTTTATAAGAAAACTAAAATCCGGCAACCAGGAATGCTTCTATCTATCAGCTCTAGTATAGAGAAATATGGATATTCTCTTTGAAGAAAAGATATAGCAGTCATTACAAAAACATCAGTTTACCCATGAAAGGAAAGAGGAAGTCTATTCTATTTATTCTATTCTAAATTCAAGTCTAACCTATCTTGATTCTCTTGGGTATATAAGGAAAGGAGAGGAAAACTCTTGTTAGTTTTTCAATAATCAATTCAATAATAAAGTAAGCTATAGTTTCTGTAAAGCCTGTTTCCTGACTTGGTCTGTCTCATTTTCAGAATAACTTTACTCATGTTAATTATATAGAGAAGAATGCTTTCAGGGCTAGCATGCATCTCCATTAATAATCTTCATAATTTCCCTTGCTTAGGTAGCACTATTGTACTGATTTGGAAATTACAAACACTAACAAAGACATATAAAATACCTGACATTATAGATCGTTAAATAATTAGACTGTATTTCTGATTTCACTACAAATATATATATATATGTTTATAAAAAATATATCTGGAGCTAAGAAGGTTATGGAGGTTCACACATACAACCTGCCAATTGTCTATGAAAAGTTCTATAAAAGAATTGCGAAATAGAAATACCCAAACACTATTGTCAACTTCAGTACTAATTGTAAAGTTTTACAGATAGTCAAAAGTACTATAAGAAGTCGACCATATGCATAAAGTACTTAGTTCTAAAAATACATTTCACATCTCAGCTTTAAGTCTGTAAATCCGAAGCAAGCAAAAACAAACACATTTGTTCTGAGCCGGATAATTCTTAACCCAATTTTAATTAACCTAATACCTTCCATTAACAGACTTCAACCTTACCAGGTCTATAATTGGGATTCTGTGCCAACCTGAAAAAAGGATGCTGTTTAACCAACAGCACCTTGTGCAAAGTCAGAACAAAGTTCATCTCATTTAAAATGCAACAGAATGCTTGTATGAAATCTGGAGTAATTCTTTCATTTTGTTTTTGAAGTGTGTATGCACAGGCCTAATGAATAAAATGATATAATATAACATAGATGGGCTACAGTTTTTTATTTTTATATTTTACTGCATTAAAGTCATTAATTGCATCCTTGAGATCATATCATTTCAATCTGTATTTTTAAAGAAATTTATAATCAGTGAATAGTTGTTATAGCAGCAGTGCTGAAAGTACTGGTTGCTTTTCAAATCTCCAAATCCTGCATTACTATAGAGTAATTCAACAAAAAGAAAAAAGAAAGAAATCATGAACATTAACTATATTACAGGTAAATTACCTTATGTATTAAACTATTTTTCCTGGGGAAAAAAATCTAACTGTGGTTGCTAACAGACAAAAACAAAAGTGATTATGTAATCAATCAACTGTTCTCCATGAGAGTTTTCATAGATAAAAGTAAGATCTATACAGCAATTTTACAAGTGAAGAAGTTCTAGTTACTCTCAGAGATTATGCCTACATAACACAATCCCTGGCAAGTTATATGATACAGTATTTTTTTATTTCTAGATTTCTGAAATAAACTAGGTTTGTGGTTCATTTGACTCAATTCATAATTCTTTTACTTAAGAGTTCATATGCTTGTAGAAATCATTTTGTATAATTAAAATAGAAGCTGAAGCAATAACAATAAGAAAAAAGAAGCAGCAGGTAAATATTCAGTTTAAATGGTCACCAACAAATTCTAGCACACCAAAAGGGCTTATTTATTTTTAATTGCATCAGATTGATAATAAAGATTTTATCTGGCACAAAAAACAATGAAGCTGAAGCTGGGAATGCCTTCTCAAGGAAGATTCAAAGCTGAGAAGATTCTGCCAGTATCTCTTATTCACATAAGCAATATTTCAGATGGAGACAATGACATTTAAATGGTACAATTAATCTGTGGCCTTAATTTGTGGGCAGGAAGAGACTGTTTCGTATTATCTAGATACCAAATCATTTAGATGTCAACATATGCAATTTGCATTGGACATATAAATGAATTAACAACTACTAAATCCTTTCAAGATGAGCAAGATATGTTATGAGGGAGCTGTTCAGGTGCAAATTCTAGTCATTGTGTTTTGTGCTGAAACTTCCCAATTCATTTTAAAAAATAATGTAATGTCATTTCAAAATAATGAATAACATCAAAACATGAAGAACTCCAGGAATTGACCACTAGTCTCCATTCTAAGTACTGTTTCTACGTTTCAGACAGTTGGACAGAATAGGAAGGTAGAAAACATAGCTGAAGAAAAAAAGCATAGGTCCTTGCCACATAAAACTCTGCAAAAAAGAATATAATCTTTTCTATCCAACTATAGGGAAACTATAAATCTCTTGGAAGAAGGTATCAACATGCAAATATCCAATCAAGACAAGTCACCATTCTAATGTGAGTTGTTTTTGTACCAAGATCAGTTAAGAATTATCTTTTTAATCTCTTATTAGTTTAAAATTAGTGAAGAAGAATTCTTGATATTGATATTGATATAGAGTTCAGCGTGCAATACTTAACAGTGTCAATCTAGAACCTGGGAAATTTAGTTTAGATCACACACTATGCGTATTACTGGGTAATCTTGTACCAACTATGAATTTTAAAATCTTACCTATCTGACAAAATTGTTGCAAAGATAAAACCAGATAAATGCACTATTTGAGAAGCTAATAAAAAGTCTATTTAAAAAAGATAATATACACATGGCTGATTTTTCAATGTTAAGCATACCTCATGTTGATACTTCATGTAATAAAGTCAAATGACTGCACCTTTCTATTATTAAATATACCTAAAATGGGATAGCTAAGTGAAAAGAGTTTATGAAAGTATGTGGACATCAAGAGAAGAAAAACAGAAACAGAAGCAGAAGAAAGAAGAAACTTAAACAGAAACAATACAGGCTTTTTGTTGAAAAAATCAAAAGCTAACAGTTAAGTCAGCCAACCACAAAAAACTTTTAAATCCATTGCTATATGAATTGCCAAAATTCATCCCAAGAATAATATTGTGCTTATCACCCTAGGGATATTAAAAATGAATTCCTTTTGTACTGTGGTTCTAAAAGAAGTGATTATTGCAAATGATTAGGTAAATTATTATATGTAGTTTTTAGACCTGACAAAACACTATCATTCAAAACGTGTTTTATTTAAAAAGTATATAAAATAATATGTAACTTGGCAACAAATCTACAAAATACCATTTCAATACCATTTTCATATTTAAACCCTACTGGTGACAGAATCATTGTAAGTGATGCTTTAGCTTATAAAAACCACTAAATACTATTTCAAGCTGTTCTTAAGTATTAGTAAAATAACTAAAAGTTATTTTGTATTAATGATTTTTTTATAACCCAACTGTATTTGGATGTTGGTTTTTAATGCATGTGGAAGACACAAAGAATTTTTGAATGGCATTTTC
>JANHZT010001719.1:101915-117232 GCA_032468215.1 Stegonotus admiraltiensis | reverse complement strand
CGATGGAATACTTTCACAACCCAACTCAATTATAATAACTGTAATAATGAATTTAATATACTCATTATTACAGTGGTTAACAATAATAATGATACTCACACAGTCACTAATAATAATGCCATGACAGAAAGCAAAAAAGTATAATACATAACATAAGTAAAACTGTTTACTGTACAAAATTGTTTTATATTAAAGAAAAATGTATCCTGAGGTTTATATTTAAACATTGTCATTAAACCTTGTCATTAGCAGCATTTCTACAGGTAACTGAGTGTTCTGAGTTAGCTAAAACTCTTAAGATTATCCAACTGATTTTGAGGAAAAATGCTCAGTTCAAACATTTAGGTATAGAATATATACAAACAACTCAAGCAAAAGATGCAGCATAAAAAACTGATGTTCCTTATTTGAAACAATAATACAATCAAATTACTAGTACAAAACTATTAACTAAAACTATTAACATATAACTGTTAACAGTTATATGTTAATAAACTTTTACGTGAGGATGAAATATATATAAGTGACTACTTGGGACAGTTAATATAGTATAAGGATTTAGAGCTCTTACCCCGTATTTACACTGACGTGATGTAGCTCCATACTGGAAGCGACACTGTTCATCAGCATCATACACCTGACCCGGGGCCACCACAGGATATAGAAAATCACGCTTGGGAGGTTCATTATCAAGGCAAGTACCACGGCCTGAACTGTCCAACATAAAAAAATCCAGGAATACTATTCTTTAGTAAAAAGGTGAAAGATTTATATGATCTAAAGAAAATCAAAGTCCGAACCACATTTACAGCTCTGTAAATACATGTGTATTATAGAAAGTAGAAATGCTTTCCTATTATGGATCATTAATTCATAACTTTTCATAACTCACTTTCAATATATTCATAAAAATGTTATTTTGTGTACCCCTCAAGCATGTCATTGTATATCAATGATTAATAGTTCACAGGATGTCTATGGAGATTCTCAATCATCCAGGTCATAGTTGTCCCAAAGGTGCTTTTTCAAGAGGAAAATTGACTTTCTGATTGTTCTTTGAAAACATTTTGCTTCTCATCCAAGAAAGTTCTTCGGCTCTGACTGGATGGTGGGGAGTGGAAGGAATGATACTCCTTGCAGACAGCTGGTCATTTGCATTCTTTTAGCGAGTCGTTAAGATTATCTGGAGGTTTATCTGTGTCATCAGGGTCACTTGAGTGGTGCAAATGTGTGTGGAACCTTCTTGGAACTGTAAAAGGACTATGTTGTAGATGGGAGATAGATGATGTCCTATCCCTCCCCCTCTGTGGAGAGAGGGCTGTTCAATTTTGACATAGATGGCCTCTTTGACTCCTCTTCAAACCAGCGGTCCTCTCTGTCCAAAATGTGGACTTTGCTGTCTTCAAAAGAGTGGCCTGTGTCTTTTAAATACAGATGGACTGCTGAATCTAGTCCTGATGTGTTTGTTCTCCTATGTTGTGCCATGTGGTTATGAAGTGGTTGTTTTGTTTCCCCAATGTACAAATCTGCACATGGCTCACTGTATTGTACTGCATATACCAGTTTTTGTCTGGGTGTTTTATCTTTGGGGTGGACAAGCTTCTGCCTTAAAGTATTCTTGGGCTTAAAGTGTGCATGTACAGTATGTTATGCTGTCTGAAGATCCTCCTGAGCTTTTCCGATATGCCTGCAACGTATGAAATGACCATGTTGCTTCATTTATTGTTCTCTTCATTATCTGTTATGGAGGAACTCCTGTATAGTCTTTTTTGAGATTTGATGAAGGCCCATTTGGGATAGCCACACATTCTGAGGGCTTCCTTGATGTGTTTTTGTTCTTTTTCTTTCCCATCTTTGCTGGTAGACAGGCCTTCAGCTCAGTGATGTAGGATTCTGATAACTCCCATTTTGTGTTTCAGTGGATGTTGGGAATCAAAATGTAAGAATGGGTTTTCTGTAAACTTCAATGTTAAGGCTTCTGTCTTCCTTAATGTTTACCACACAGTCCAGGAAAGCTAGACTATTTTCCTTAACATCTTCCCGTGTGAATTTGATATATCTATCCACAGAGTTGATATGTTTGGTGAACGCTTCCAATTCCTGTGTTTTGATCTTGACCCAAATATTGTCCACATACCTATACTGGTGAGTGGATGCAATTTCCACCATCCAGTCAGAGCTAAAGAAGCTTCTTGGATAAGAAGTGAAACATCTTCAAAGAAAAACCAGAAAGTCCAGTTGCCTCTTGAAAAAGCACCTTTTGGATAGTTCACAGGATTTTCTCTTTGGCCTTAGTGGTCTCTGAGCTTGGTTGCTTACTTGCAGATGTCTCATTACCCAACTAGGTAACATAAAATGTTAGGTAATGATATATCTGCAAGCAAATAACCAAGCTTAGAGAACACCAAGGTCTTCACAGTTCAACTTATTGGATCTATTAAATATACTCTTCTGTTGGAATATAACATTTCTACAATAATTCTTTCAGGTGACATGTATTTGACTGCAAAGGGTAAAAACGAAAAAGTAGTGATAAACCGGGTTGAGGTACACATATAACATATTACTCAACTAACCAGGGATCTGATACAACAATCTACTTTGAGTTACAGAAATTGGAGCCAGGGAATATTTTGTTGGGTAGCAAGACTAAATGAAACTAATGGTATTCCACACCCCAAAGGATTTTCTTTACAGTAGCATAAGTTATAGCAAGTAGGGGAAAGTTACATTTTGTTGCTGCTATTATTAAGAATCATAAAACCCTAGTGATCTGTGAAAAAGGATCTAAAAATAGATATCAATTTATCATTTCATTTCTAGTAACTACCAGCAAAATATACCTAGCCATCTAAAAAAACAAACAAAAAAAGAGTTCCTGGGTGTTCTTTTCTGTTTTTCTCACTAAGATTACCTTCTTTGCTTTTTTTCTTCATCTAGTTCTCCAATGTTCACTACTGCCCTGCTTACAACTTCATCAATAGCCCCATTATGTTCTCTTCAGCTCTATTTCATCCTTTCCTGTCTTCCCACCTCCGTCAGCTTTCTCCTCTTTTTGTTCTCTTTTATTATCAATCATAAATGTTTAAGGAAAAAATATGTTTTCTAAAACCCATGATGTAATTTGGCTTCTTATCCCAAAGTATACAACACCTATCTATTTTATTAATAAATTCAATTCTGTCCCCAAAATCAATGCTTAATTACAAATAAATGTTACCAAAATTTTCCCCACACGCAACCTTTATCAAACATTACAGAAGACACTACACTTTATCATCCTCATATACAAAGTCAAATGTCATTTAATCATATGAATGAAGTAATCATGTTAAATAAAGAGGCAAAACAAGTCTTTCACATCATGACATATGAAGTCTATATATAGTGAGGGCAGAATAAGAGAACAATGACATCTAAGACCTGAAGGTGGAGTTCTTGTGTTATGATGGGCAGCACTGTTAGTATTAACACTTAATATGTTCATCATAAATGGTATCTTGTAGTGATTCCTGTTTTCTACTCCATTCTATTTTCTGATTTTGTACAGCTAAATAGTATGAGCGAATCTGAAAGTGCTGATCATCCACCCTGCATACTTTACTGGATTGGGGCTTATGACTACACATTCTCTAGCATTGTTATTCACACTACCAATATGGGTGGAAACCCCCCCATTTATAATTGCTTTGAGAGAATACTTACTCTAAAAAACTGGTGATATAATCCCTACTGCAAGTTGACCATGAGAAGGGATTGGTGTTTGCTGTAATGTGAGCTGCCATAAGTTTTGCTGCTTCATGACCTTTGGTCCCACAAGAATTTCCAATTCCATCATGGTTCATACCAAAACTATCAGAAAGAATAACGATGGAAGAGAAACTATTTTTTTATATGAGACAGCAAATGTAACAATACAGTATAAAAGTTCATATCAACTGAATACTGAAAAATGTTCTGAGAGAATGAGAAGTAAATAAAGGGATATATGTAAGTTACATATGAGAGCTATTAGCACAAAATTATTAGCATGTCTATATCGTTCATTTCACTGCACAAATTTCACTATATTTACAGCATAATCCTATCTGATTTAGTGCCAGCAAAGATTACCATTTTAGAACCTTCACATAAGGGAAAAACAAATCAAGAAATATAAAGTGATTAAAAGGAGATTTTAAAAAATCCTAGTTAATACTTCAAATTAATTGAAACAATATATATCATTCGAAATTATTCAGAAGTGCCTTTCTATTTTTTAATATAGAAAAATAGTCTCCTCCACTAAAAAAGGTAGCATGAAAATACTCACTGAGTCTAACAAAAATGTGAGTATGTAGTTTTTTACTCCTATTTGCTGTATGAAGGGCAATGTTTCTTTTTCAAGATTGCATTCCCAGACATAACAGTCCCAAATGCATATTGGCTTCCAAAACACTTGACTTTAACTTTTTTTGATAAAACCTAAACTGGCAGTGTATTGAATGTCATATGTATTATTTGATCTCTTCTTTTATTTCAGATGCACTGAAGTAAATTGGACTACAGCAATATAAGTAACTCAAGAATGTCTTCCTTTTACAATTTATCATCTTGTTCTAATATTTGAGATACTTTAACAGTCATTAATCATCACGTTACAAATATTTCTGCTTGATGTTATTCCACTCTCATAAGTGTTATTAAAAATTGGCTGAATTTAAACTTCATAGAAAACAATGGTTTTGTAACAGAAACCATAGTTAAATTCTTTCCTTCTTCCATGTTTTTTTGCTGAACGCTTGGTTTGAAACACCAGAAAGCAAATGGGAGTATGACTTTTCTAGTTCTCCTTGTCAGCTTTTACTTCCATTCCCATAGTGTCCTCATGGGCTTTTTGGCAAACTGTGATTTGAGCTCATCGTGCAGTAGTTCTGGTCCTTGGAATAGATGTCATCAGTATGATGAGGATACCAAATCTAGTGCTCTCTGCCTTCTAATGTGAAGGCAATCAGTACCCTTGAATATCAATAATGGATAAGGTATAACAAGTCCAATTATGTGGTTAAAGTAAAGCTTGATCTGGATGAATGGCCCTCCCCCAGGAAGATGTACTTTGGAATTGGAAGAGCACTTTTCCACCAGCTATCACTGAGTTTACAGATGGCAGCTGTGGCAAAGAGCATATTTCAACTATTATGGCTAGGATGCTGTGAGCCTTCCTGGACTAGTCAGACAGTGACAATTATTCATGTCTTGATCACAGTCTTCTCAAGATACTACACTGTGCTTTATGCACCTTTGATAATGTCTACAAATTGTAATTGGTGAAAAATGAAGCGGAAGACTGCTGACTAATGTAAGACAAGTTCCACTAAAATATCTGCACTGGCTAGCAATTGCTTAATGGGCACAGTTAAAAGGATTGGTGCTAGTCTTATGATTCTAAATTATTTAAAGCCTAATTATCCGTGGTACTGCATCTTCATTTATGAAAATGCTCTGGAACTTAGATTGTCCATTCTGTTAGAAGCTTCATCATCATATATATGAGAAAGGGTCTTATTCTTTGGATCTCTCTAGTAATGAGATGTTCTCCCTAAACAGTTATGTTTGGCTCTTAGATAAGTAATAGAAAGAATGTCTTTCACCAAGATTCTAATTGTTGGTTATTTTAATTTTAACTCTATTATTTTGTTATTTTTAAAGTATGTATTGTGTAAGTTACCAAGAATGTTGGAACAAACAGAAATATGGGACAGAAATTCATTAAATAAAGATCCTACATGTATCCAAATAAATACTTTTTCCAGGCATAAAATACATAAAATAAATATTACAATATGGAAAGGAGAAAAATAGAGACTAACATGTATCTCTGCGCTAGATTATCTGATTGGAAATAATTCCAAACAATTGGTCATAATCACACTGCTATAACTCCCATCTTTTCCATTTTCCTTCTTTTGGTTTGCTGTTGTTGCTCCCTTAGAATAATATATTAATTCCGACCTTCAAAATATCTGAAACTAGAACAAGTATTCCGCTCCATAATGATGCATGGAACGTACACAATAAAGATTTCCACTTGAAACCCCTCATTCCCATTCTTTCTTTATTGTTCCATGTACATCTGCATATTTATTGCTTTTCAGCACCAACATATGTTCCTTTATGTCAGAACTGAAAGGATGTAGAATTGGAATTGAACTTTGCTCTTAATACCAGATATCCAAGTCTTGCTTTGAAGTTTCTGAGATGAATTACCAGCATAGAGGAGAAACTATTAAAAATAATACTATTTTCATTCATTATACCTCCTTATCCCAGTCCTGCATATGTTCTTCTGACATTTTAAGGAATCTTTACACTGTATGTCAAATTACTTGTAATAAATAAAGACCTAAAATAAAATGCATAACAAATCTAGCATATAATTCCTTGAAGCAGTTTGCAACAACTACTGAAATCTGTTCAGTTTCATCATCTAAAAGATGGTAACATATTCCTAAATGTGTCTAGATTTGTAAAAAGAAGAAAAGAAAGGCATGCTAGAGATTTATTACTTTTATCAAAACAGTGTGGAAAGAGAAATGGAGATACATATACATACTAATATATTGAAATCACAGAAAAAAGAACTGAATACTCAAGATGAGTTTCAACTGTGTAATTTCTACATGTATAATTAATTCTACTAAATTCAATGACACTTATTGCTCTCTAAATGTGTATTAGATTGTAACTGTCATTTTGCCCAGAGTATCAAATGTAACAATAGAATAGTAAGCTGCTAAGAATGGTTGTAGTGACTTGTTTATTATTTGAAGAAACAGTTCATTATGCCAAGATGACTTCCAAAGTGTAAAAAATTAATGCCACAAAATTTGGCTTCAGTTGACTTTTCCTCCTAAAACTTTAGCTAAAATTAAACTATCATTGCTGATCTAAAAACTGCAAGATTTCTCTTTATTTTATTTTATTTGTAGTTAGCAAGCTGTAAGTTTTTTGTATGGTAACATACAGATTTCTTAAAAGCCATTGCTTCTTGTTCCTGAATTCTAGGTGTTAGCAAGATGTTGGCATAAATACTAGCAACTGAGTAAATCTGGCTGTAATTCCCATTTCTGGACTGAATCAAAATGAACCTTGCAACAGAATTCTCAAACTATGGCTCATGCCTTCTCAGATTAAGCATCTGGTACAAACCATAATGACAAAGATAATGACAAAATTAACACTTTGCACTTGCATTATTTGCACTTGGTTCTATTTCGGATTAGATAAGTGTATCACATGGGTAAGGTCACTCTGTTACAGGACACATTTTGACATCCCCTACACATTACTCATTGGTAATATGACTATGTTAGCAGGAAGTTTCAAGTGAATTAAAACATTTAATCAGGTTTGTGCAGATCAAGGGTGAGTACTATCAAAACTTTGTCTAAACTCTGTTCATTTTGTCTGCACATGTCTGCAATAAATAGAGGGCTTCAAAGTTCAAAAACTCCCATGATATTTAGTTTAAATTTTACAATAAGTAGTCTATTGTTAACTTTAGTTTCATTCATTTTAGGAGATCCTTGTATTGCAATAGTGAGGACCTACAGTGAAAATAGTTTAAAATAATGTGATTAAATTGTGTAAATTAAACATGGTTAAAGCAGTTTTCAATGTGTTTCCAATTGAACACTGTGTTATAAGCAGTACTATATCATCTGATTCTGAAATGAAAAGGTAAGCAACAATTTTTGAGTTCAGTCTCAAAACATATATCCTGAACTGTACTGTTGTTACAGCATAGTTGTACAATGGTTGCATAGTATTATTCCATGCTTATATGGTTTACTTTGTGCTATTATAGCGATACACTGTAACAGTGATTTTATGCTAAACTGACACAACTAGAAGTAATTTCACATCAGTAATATATACGTGCTGCAGTAATAACTCTTTCAAGATCATATGGTTGATGAAATCAAACAACAACAAAAATAATCAGGATACAGGAAAGGCAGCCAATATAAGAGGGCAAATTAAGATAATTAAACTAAATGTATTAAAAGTTTAAAAATATACGCACTTATGACCAATCTCATGGGCTATGGTAAAAGCAGAGCCAAGGCCAATGTCTTCATTAATACTACAGCTCCTTTCAGGCTCACACATTCCAGCAACAGAGGCCAAGCCTGAACAAACAAAAGGAGACACAAAGGGTCATGCCAACGTGTTTCAGTCTTAAAAGCCTTAGTTATAAATGCCTGGATTATTTTTAATAACCTCCATGCCTAAAAGCAGCAGTTGGCAAAAGGTTAACTTTTTAGTCCTTGCAAAATCACTGGGGGGAACTTCACTTTGCCGGCTAGACATTAATATTTTTTGAACTGCAGTCATTGCTGGAAAATGTCTAGACTAGGGGTTAGATTTATAAATTTTACTTCTGGTAACTTGGGACCACCTAGTAACTTGAGCCAAGAGAGGGAATTCAAGCAAGCATTTTTATTTTAACATTTTTGAGGTTGCAGAAAGCAAAATGTATCCACATTACTTTTCCAAAAAGAATGGTTTTAAGTTTAGTGGGTTCATAAAACATACAAGTAACATTTTAGCTACCCAAAAATCCCCAAGTGATATATTCTAGAGAAATTTTATGAGAGAAAAATAACCCTCAGTACATCAATTGCAGAGAAAGAAACATTAATTTGTACTCACTATCATGTTTTTCTTTTATTACAGCATGAAATATGTGCCTTAAAAAATCTAAAATGAATGAAAAGCTTCAGACATTTACATATGGAGTACTGTACATGATACACTTTAATGCAGGACTAATCAATTATCACTACTGATAATGGATCTGCTGCAGCTTTACTGATATATTTCTCAGAGTACTATATGCTTATCTGGAAAAAACATTAATGTACACCCCTAAGGATCATATGTATGCTGCAAAAATATTGTTACAGAATACTATAAAAAGAATACTTTTAGAACTCAACTGTGTTTGTAAACAAAAAAAGAAATAAAAATAATATTGGATACCTCTTTTCTATAGGAATACATTGCAAGTATTTCATGGCTTCACTCTAGCTTTATAGAGGCAGAAGGAAGATTATTATAATTCAGGATTCCAACTGGTCTCTCCAGATGTTTTGCACTATCTCTCCTATCTGCTTCAATTAGCATGCTCAATTATGGAAGCTATGGTATATATAAAATACCAGGAAATACTAGTCTGAGAATAACCGGTATAAAACAAGTTAGAAAATATTTTTTACCTCAACCATACATATATCCTCTCTGTTAGCCATTTTTAACTCCTTAGTTGTCTTGATTATAATTACAGTATGCAAAAAGCTGTTAACTGGATGCATGTATGGCATTATTATCTGTAGCTGACCTAATTTTGTGTGTTTTAAAGAATTTTTTATATAGAGATGATTTCTATTAGCTTCCTGGCAATTAGATAGGGACAAGAAATGAAGATAGTCTGATGTTTAATCTTCAAGTATATGTTTGGTTTACATAGCAGTCACTGGCTCCAGACTAGGGCAAAATAAAATTATCAAAACAAGCTTTGCTAAAGTAGATGGAAATTATTTTTAACCAACTGTAATTTCTGATAGAAAAAGGTTACAATCATGTTTTACTTCCTGTAATTTTAAAGATAACAACATAACGATAGCATTCCATTTTCTAAATTCTACCCATTGTGACAAAAGTATGTATTGATGCCTTTTTCTTCTACAGTAAAAATAATATTGTTAACACTTTTAGAATATAATGAATACAATTCACATTTATAGCTGAGGACTGGAATAATTCCTATAATCATGCTAAAAAAAAAACCCCAACAAACCCAACAAATGATCAGCTTTAAATTCTCAGCCGTCCCGGCTAAATCACTTTATTCAGACTATTGTTTTATCTTTCCTCTTAGGTCTATCTTTTTTTCTCTCTCTCTCTGTTCGGGCTGCTCTGCAAAGTTCTGAACTTTGCCACGGTAACTGTAATTCTGTTTCTTCCCTCTTTTTGCTTTATGTACTTTTTTTCTTGGGACTCTGATGGTTTTTTTTTTCTATATGTAGCTTTTCTTTCCAAAGGGATATCTTTGGCAATTAGGAGTCTGTAATTCCTACACAATGCCATGGAAAAGCTTCCAACTCTCGGTGGTGATCCTGTGTAATTCCCAGATCATCATTTATGCAGTCTTATCCCAAAGTTTTCCATAGTATAAAAACTCCAGAAACCATAAAATACATGGAATAGTTTTTTTAAAAACCCATTATGTACTTTTTAAATACTACACTAAGGGTTGGGTTCTACTAAAGGCTGCTGCAGTATGGAGGAAGTGCTCTAAGTCTACTGATTTAATTTGTTACTATAAAGGCATGTGGGAGATGTCATCAGAGCTGGCAGATATAATTAGAGCAGAAAAGCTGTGTGAAAAGTTTCTTGATTCTTGGTTTGAGCAATTGAGTTATATGTAGAAATTAGGCAGGGAAGATGTAGAGTTCAATGCACCAAGGTTCAGTATCTTCTAAAGTCAATGCACTCCTATGTTGCATCAACAGAGGGACAGTATCAAGATCAAGGGAAGTGATAGCACCACTCTGTACTGCACTATTGTAGTTGATTTGGAATACTGCATTCAATTCTGGTCATATGAATACCAAAAAGGCCTCAGAAAGAGTGTAGAGAAGAGCAAACTGTCAGGCAAAAGCAAACAAAACCACTCATAAAGAGTATCAACAGTAGTTTATTGCTAGTCAACTAGGTTACAAGAATATCACCAGATTGATTGTGTCCCCTTGGGAATGGCAAGTTAAGGCTTCAAGGATTCTGAGGAAGTCTGTTCCTTACTACTTACCGCAGTACAATTACTCTAAACTTGGCCCCCACTTGATCCCTCCTCCCAGACTAGTTGGAGTTCCACCACAGCAACAAAGGTAAGAGGTCTGAAAGCTAAATCTTATTAGGAATAGCTAAATAAACTAGGTATGTTTAGCTTAATGGAGAGAAGACTAAGGGAGATATGATAGCAATTGTCTAATACTTGAAGGGTTGCATGCATGAGGATATTGATTCATTCTCCATAGGACCTGAAGGTAAGACAAGAAGCAATGTGTGGAAACGTCAGAGGGAGCTCCAACTTGGAAATAAGGAGAAATTTTCTGACAGTAAAAACGACTGAGCAGTGGAAATTTTCTGAAATTTTGGATGCTCCATTGCTGGAGATTTTCAAGAAAATATTGGACAACCATTGGTCCAAGATGGCATGATGATTCCTGCTTTGAGCAGAGAGTTGGATTAGAAGACCACCAAGCGCTTTTCCAGTCCTATAATTCTATACAAGTACACTGAGGAAGCAGACCTAGTGATCTGCAAAACAGGTATCATGTATGTCCTCTGGGCTGCAAAATAAAGAGCTTGAGATACATTTTTGAACTTTTGTATTATCAGGAAGGAGGGATATATCACTTTTAGATGAGAGCCAGTAAACCTTAGTAGTTTGCAAGAAAGAGGAATAAAACAAAGAAGAAGAATGAAGTAGAAATATTTTACACACAAAGAGGAAACATTCGTGTCTCTGAAATTAAAGAACAAACATCAGTTCTCTTTTCAGGGGAGAAACAGGACAGGAAGATACTTAGATTCAAATGAATAGGAACGATTTAGCAGCAACTCAAGAGGAAGGCATATACTGGTGCAAAACATACAAAACATTTAGACCACCTATTTCATTTCAAGAGCTGTTGAAATTTCTAAAGCATATATTCATGACGTGACAGACAAAATACTGACACTCATCAATTCAGTTACATTCTCATCTGTTTAGGATTGAAATTATATCTAATAAAAAAGCACTGGATAAATTTAGGACTAAAAACCAGACGTTATTGTTGTAGTACACTAAAGGCTATCCAGCCAGAAGTTCAGTAATATAGACTTTCTCTTAACATGCTATTGAATGGAAAACAAACTCTGCTGATAAAGGAATAGCCAATTAATTCTTGCCTTGCTTGCACTGTATTGTCCAAGTCAAGATTTTATAAGTGACCTAGATAAAATAATAGACAGATTGCTCATCAAAACTAGATAACATGGCCAATAGAACAGAAAAAAAATCAAAATTCAGTTAACAATTTTGGATCAAGATAATAGCATGAAATTCAATAGCATGAGAAAATGTGAACCATATATCAAAAATATTGGATGCAAACATAAAATGAGACAACTTGGCTAGACACGTATTATGTAACATATTCATATTCTTAATGGATTGCAAGGAATTATAAGAAGTCCTTAAAATAACTAAAGAAATCTGCATTAGCAGAAATAATGTGGCATTATGAAATGTAAAGCAAATATAATGCAAAACAAGTGAACTGCGCAGTGAGAACTGGAATATTCATACATATTCTGTTAAGTATTAGTAATAACAGTGACCTGTATTATACACTTAGCTAAATCCTGTTAAATTCAGTAGGATTTCTCTATAGATTTGTGTAATATTTCTGCTGGCAAATAAAGTAATAAACATATCTATTTATCTTTATAAGTTTACACTGTACAATATTTTACAAGAAAATACTATAATTATAAATGTGTACATGAACAGTAACCGCTTGTGATAACAAAATAGAACATTAAATGAACAAAAGCTGATAAAGCTGATATAGTGAATACTACTGCCAAAAGATACATACATGCATGGTTCTTCAAATCCAATTCTTGAAATATCCAGTTAATACTAGTTAATATTAGTAATAGGAACTGATAAAAGATCTTCTACTCTCATCTTTCATATACCAAACTATCTCATATTAGCTAGCATTAACAATATATGCATACATAAAGCTCTGCCCTCTCTCTTATCAGTGCAAAGAAAACAGAACAGTAAAGGTGTGACGCTAAGCAGTTTGTTTATTTAATGTTGTATACATTTTATAGTTATCCTTTAAGTCTGTTGATAGATGGTTTAACTAATGGTAAATGATGAAGTAAATGAAGAATTAATCCTGGCTGCTGTGAATGAAGTATAGTTTAATTTATCCCTAGGTTCATCACAGTGGGATTTAATATAGAAATCCTATATCAGGATAAAATAGGAAGACAAGTGCCTCTGGAACACAGCGTGAAGTCATCAACAAAAGTGCCAAACTTGAGAGATAAACAAAGGAACATGTATGTTTTTATGTATCTGGCAGAATATTACCTTCTTTCTGCTGACTTTGGAGATTTGCTACTGCTGTCCCACTCTTTATTTAAGCCTGCAGACTCCTCTTCATTTTTCTACCCAGTTTCAGTATGGGAATTCCTGCCACTTGCAATCTAGTTGCCCCATGCTCCAAATGACAAGGAGAAGGGATGACAATTTTGTGAATGTGGATGACTCATGTCCTAATCACCAACTGGGAAAGAATGTACTATAACTCCTGCACTCAGCTTTCAGGATATTTAACAGAAGATGATAGTAATAATTCAGCTCTCTGAACATAGTGAAATCCTGCAGAGATCGAATTTGTGAACTCCTTTCCATATACCAGAAGGAATTGTTTTTTCAATTTTTCATGTATTTAAGTGGCTAGAAAAGTGGTTAGAGTGGTTAGAAAATTCTGGACAAAGATTTTACATTTGAATGCGGTGTTCAAATTCAGATCACACCACCTGGCCCATGTATTTTGCCAGGTGCTAGGCAGACATCACTTCCCAAGTAAGGAAATGGGGGAGAGGGACAAAAATCTGTCCAGAAACAGATTATTTTATCCTGCTCACGTATACTTGAATATAAACAGAAGTGAAATCTCTCTCAGGATATTCAGTCATTAGGGGTGGCAAATTATAAATTAAAAGCAAAGCAAAGTGACTTAAATATACAATGCATGCAAGTTTTCTGATTAGTTTATGAATGATAGCAGGTTAGGGAAGCTTTGACACCACAGCAATCATCAGGTGTTCATATTTTCTAAAACAACAATTCTACAATGTACATTTTGATTTCTGTCTGTCTTTCCTAGTGGTTCATTTTGTATTATGTGAAATGTATCAGACTAATCTTCATGATGAAGAAAGCATTATAAGCTTCCTTGCTTTGATTATTTCTAAACCAGTGTTTCTCAGCCACTGCAGGCTGGGGAATTCTGAAAGCAGATGCCCTCTGATCTTAAAGTTGCTGAAGTTGAGAAAAATATTGTTCTAGACTTTTAAAGTAATCCAGCTATTGAAAATAACAAATAATAAAATTTAAAAATTCCCTTTTGAAAGTAAAATATATTTTGAAATCTATCCTTATGTAAACAGGTAAATATAGGGAAGCCATCTTATCTATAGAAACATTTAAAGAATAAATACTCATTTAGCTTACACTATGAACCTTACCCAGAGTTCCACAAGGCTTGTTTTTATATGTGCAGATGTCATATCTGTAAAGAATGAAAATAGATATATTTATAATAGATTCCTCTTAGCAGTGCTGTTTTTAAATATTGATCACATTTCTGTAGTGAAACTCCAGTTGTCAGACTACAATCACTGTAATTATGTACAGCCAGCTGGAGTGTCAGCCCTACAATCTTGTATAAACTACAAGCTGCAGTATGTTCATAGCCTCTGGTCTCAAGCCATAGAGAGACTTTCCAGGAAGAAAAAGAGGTTAAAGTGGACCTTTGTAATTTCTGGCCTTAAAAAACAACGTATCATTTTGTTAGGAAGTTATAGCCATATGTCTATTAGTATTTCAACAAGAAAAACAATCATTATTCTAAATCTATTAAACCTGTTCCTTCCTAAATATTTTAGAATACTGAGTGGTAATGTTTTATCTTACTATTTCACATTTTGCTTACTTTTTAATGTATGTATTATCTAAAGCAGAGCCATATTAAATAATACCTTAAAGAGATAACGACTGGTTCCTGATTAGTATGATTCATGGGTAACAGAATATCAGTGAACCCCCTATAGTATCAGCTCACTTCCTTTTACTTTAAAAATAAATCATGTACATATAATATGGAGATTGTCCTGTTATGCTCCAAGTGCAGTGGACAAATATTTTAATACAAAATCATTTTTAACTTTAATAAATAACATATAGAACATATACTATAAACATTAACTATACATTTAATATCAACTATATTTTATTAATGTAGTTCAAATGTTAGCAAACTAATGGTTAAAATTAACATGGTAAAAGCTTTAGAAATGCAAAAATGCTTGATATCATATTTAGTGAAACAGATAATTGCCCCCGGAGATACGAAGAATCCCAGACCTCGGTGCCTTCCACCGTGCCCTCAAGACTTTCTTTTTTCAACAAGCCGGGCTGG